>JAODAL010050497.1:0-27364 GCA_025379985.1 Phyllomedusa bahiana
ACCCCGGGCCCGTGGCTTACCCCATCGCTTGCGGTGGTCCGAGGACCCACTACCCTGCCGTGACAACAGGTTACTTCCTCGCCTGCATTTTTCATCCTGACTGCGGGCAACAAGCAACAGACGCAAGGGGGGGGTGCCGACCGCCTGGGAAATTTTGCCGATTGCCCGGGGGGCTTCCTTCTCCCCTCTGAGGAATCAGCGTTTTGGGGTGTAAGACAGAAAAAAAATCATCCTTTTTGGGGCCTCTTGATCTTTTAAAATGCCTTCTGACCCCCAACCACATTTTGTCATCAAAAGGCTTTAGGAAAAGTTTACCCACAGTGGGGTACATAGGTAATTTGCCTTTGCTTCATTTTTTGGACGGATGCTGACGATGTGATGACACACTTGTGCCGTGTAACCACATTTTTTCCAAACAGCCAAACCCTTTGGGGGTATGGAGTTCGGGCGCCACGATATACGGTACAAGTAGTGATAGCGATTGCAAAAAACTATCATCATCGGATCGTAGTCGATATCGTAAATTATCATCCCAATACCCAAAGTCGATAATGATTATCGCCGATGACCATTAAATCTTGGGAGGGGGAACAACACCTTCATTCTTCCCCCAAACAGGGCGGGAGAAGCGGGAATTAACATCCAAAACAGAAAATGGATTTTTGGCCCACATTTTAGGAAACAAAATTAGGTAAAAAAGTCACAGAAAAAAATCACAGACCATTTACTAACCCTGCTTGTACCACGCATGACCCTTAAACCTGCATCCCAAAAATTAAAAAGTGCAGAAGGCAGATATTTGAGCCTTTTTTTACTTAAACTGGAAATTGACTACCCTTCCGGGAACCACATGCCCCCTTAAAACCTGTTGCCCCAATTAAAAGTCCCGGGAAAAAAGGAGTTTTTAACCCCCATTTTTAGGAGGGAAATTTCCCACCACGTCTTTGTTTCTTTTTTTTAATTGTATTAAATGGGGGCTCACTACAGGGATTTCTAGCTAGTTTAAAAAACTTTCAAAAAATCATGTGCAAATGTGTCCATTTTCAGTGTACTACCTATTCCTTTTTTTAAGCACCATCACCCTTGACCCCTCTTTACAATTGTGAAGAACTATTCTGTTAAAAACCCCAAATTTTTTAGAAAAGGGCCCCTTTGTAAGCGCATTACACGCAACATGCCCCCAAAAATTCAAACATACCCCTTTACCACTCGGACAAATTGTAAAAAAACAAATTTGTTAGAAACCACATTTTTTAAGTAGGGCCTGAGTATAGGATTTTTACAGCAACATGCCCACAAAAAACAAACATGATCCTTAGCCTCTTACAATTTGAAGAAAAAAATGTCTTTAGAAACCACATTTTTTAGAAAGGGCCGTAGTATTGCTGCATTTCAAGAAAAAAAGCCCCCCCAAAAATTAAAACATACCCTTGAGCCACTCTTGACACTTGTGAAAAACAAATGTCTGTTAGAAACCCATTTTTTTTTTAGAATGGGACCTGTAGAAATAGCTGCATTTCACAGCAACATGCCCCCAAAAATTCTAAACATGATCCTTTAGCCACTCTTGACAATTGTGAAGAACAAATGTCTGTTAGAAACCACATTTTTTAGAATAGGAACTGTAGTATTGCTGCGTTTCACAGCAGCATGACCCAAAAAAATTATAAAAATGACTTCTCAGCCACTGTTAAAAATAATGAGGGAGAAATGCCACTTAGAAGCCACATTTCTGTTCCAAAGGACCATGATAATAGCTGTATCTCACAACACCATGACCCCAAAACCACTGACAATGCGAAAAATTCTAAAGATAAAGTGTGTAAATGGAATACAGTTTTTTCATGAAACCTTGTTGTCTTTTATAGTCTCCTCACCGCAAAACCAGCAAAATAAACTTTTGGGAACTGAGAATAAAAATTGCAGTAAGAAATGATAATTTTAAAAAAAAGTTTTCAAGAGGACCATTTCTTTTGGAAGAGGAATGTGAAATAACCGGCAAATAATCGGTGACCACGGCAATTGGGGCCAACAAATCATCAGAGATCCATGCCTGATTCATCTTGAATGGGAAAGTCCAACGATCCACATTATCTGTGGAAAGCCGGATGCGTTTGTCTGTAATGACTCCTCCACCTGTGCTGAAGGTCCGCTCAGATATGATGCTGGCTGCTGGGCAGGACAACACCTTTATGGCGTGGCGAGCCATTTTGGATACTCAGAAGTCGATTGGGTCCAGAACACATCCAAAAACATTGGTGTTGAGACGCAGACAGTCGTGCACCATGATCTTAATCCGGTCTCTGTGTGTTGTATGTGTGCCATGTAGTGTTGAGCGATCATTATCGACAAAGTTGAAATCGGCACAGTTTTTATGTTGATCGAAATTTTTAGATCATGCGATAATTTAGGTTAAAATCTGTGCATCATCTATTAATATGAAAAAACTCTGAGATTCTCGGATCGCATATGTTGATCAAAAGATGTTTAAGCTGCCCACGACTTTCAACGTGATCTCAGATAGGGCAGTCCTATGCCAATCTTTACCTCTCAATCGAGCCAAACAGGCCTCTCAATGGTTCAACCGACCTCCATTTATCAGAGATAAAAAATAAAAAACACACCCAACCTGCAATCAGCTGCCCATTCTTAGACAGCCTGTGAAGTGGGCTGGGTACAGAAACCCAAAATGGGAGGATCCCCATTCCCCCCATTATAGGATAAAATTCCAAAGTACACCAAGTAAAACGTAAGTTTCTGCACAACAAAAACATTTCAATGAAAAAACGTATGCAAACCTGCCAGTGACAAAACACTTAGCGAAATTATTGTATTTCTTCACCAAGAGAAAGCTCTACTTTAGCTGTGATCTTTACAACTTAGTTAATCAGAGATTGGAGAGATTTTATGTAGTTAGGTAGAGAATTTTAAAGGAGCATCTACCGCTGTATAAAGTCTCGGAGGGGGGGAGGGGCCCACGGGCAACACAGAACGAAAGCTCAATAAATGAATACTTGTGGATAGAAGTTCACAATACTTAGTGTAGACATTGCACCTGCAATAGGCTTTATTATTAACATTTTCTATTGAAATATTTCCTGATATTGGCAGGCCTGAACTTATGTTAGTGATGACAGCATCTTCCTAGAAACTGCAGGTCTCTTTGTTAGTTGCATAAACTCCACATTTATGTAAACAGTAAAACGATTTCAGATAGTTTACTTTTTCAATTTTGTCCACATTCCAGTCTTTGTTAGATAAAGCCACCTTTGCAGTTTACATTAGAATCCACAATTTTGTATCTCACAATGTTAGTAAAAGGTGCCAAAAATAAACCTTTTATTATCCGAAGTACATTAACAGATACGTGTATTTTGCACTTTTGCCCAGTCCAGATTTGTTGAGTATAGCCATCCTTTGGCAGTTTAAATTTGAATCCAGCAATGTGGTGTTAGTTTAACCCACAGGTTGAATTGAAAGGTGCCAAAAAAAAAACTTTTATTATCCGAATACATATCCATATACTGTTTTTTTCACTTTGTCGCATGCCAGCTTGTTAATATGATCTACTTTGCAGTTAAATTTGAATACAGCAATTTTTGTAGTCACCACAGTGAATTGATATGTGCCAAAAAATACCTTATTATTATCAATCACAATACAGATACGTGTTTTTCACTTTGGCGCACTAACAGCTTTGTTATTGAGCAACCCTTGCCACTTTAAATTATGAATACCAGCAATAATGTAGTCACCAGCAGGTGAAATGAAAGGTTGTCCAAAAAAAACCTTTTATTATCCGAAATACAATTAACAGATACGTGTTTTTTTTTACTTTGGCGGCACAACAGCTTTGTCATTGCGCACCTTTGGCACTTAAATGTGAATTACATAGCAATTTTGTAGTCTCCATCATGTTGAATTGAAAGTATTAGCCAAAAAATACCTTATTATTATCCGAATACATTTTAGATACTGTTTTTTTCACTTTGGCGCAGGCCAGCTTGTTGATAGATCTATCTTTGCCAGTTAAATTTGAATATAGCAATTTTTGTAGTCACCACAGGTGTAATTGGTGATAGTGCCAAAAAATACTTTTATTATCTGAATACATTACAGATACGTGTTTTTTGTTTTCACTTTGGGGCGCATGCCAGCTTTTTGTTGATAGATCATACTTTGTCAGTTAAATTTGAATACAGCAATATTGTAGTCACTCACAGGTGAAATGAAAGGTGCCAAACATACTATTTAATGATCCGTATACATCTATCAGACAGGTGTTTTTTTTTCACCTTTGGTCCTGTGCCAAGCTTTGTTGATAGATCTACTTTTGCAGTTAAATTTGAATCCAGCAATTTTGTTTTAGATTTTGAGGGATTTGAGAATAGCTTGTGATTTGCCGTCTTTTAAGAAGAGACTTTTTTTTTCCAAACTCTTCCATACCTTCTCAAATTTTTATATTTTCTGAACATTAGCGAAATACAGGTGGTAAAGCGAGCAAAAGAGGGGGGTAGGAACATGGAGGAAGAGGTACGAGAGAAGGTGCTCCTACCATTGCTGGGCTGACAACACGCATGCCAGCGAACTCATTTGCAGGACCGTCAGGCCTGTCATCTGCTCGGGGTTCAGGGTAGTTGCCCTGTGAATCTCATAATGAACAGCGAGTCGCCATCTGCCTTCAGTGGTTAATGCAACCTGGCATCCAGCAGTTCTTACCACCACGCCTCCAGACACGCGCCGAAAATATCGTCAGCAGCATCCTTTCCCAATATGAAAGGCATCCCAAAAAAAATGTCAACTCGATGTACCCACCACTGTGGATAATGCCATTTTGCTGAAGACCTCTTTGATGACAAAATGCGGTTGGGTCAGTAGGCATGTTAAACAGGATGAAGAGGCAAAGAGGGATGATTTTCCTCTGCTTTGACGCCCAGATACTTTTATTAATTCCCCCCAGAATACATTACATATACTGTTTTTTGCACATTTGGCCCAGTCCCCAGATTTGTTGATAAGAGCCACCTTCATTTAAATTTGAATCCAGCAAGTTAGTGAAGTTACCACAGGTGAATTGATAGATGCCAAAAAATAGCCTTTTATTATCCGAATACATTTCAAGATAGCATATTTTTTTCACTTTGGGCGCATGGCCAGCCTTTGTTGATAGATCTACTTTGCGCAGATAGAATATTAATCCAGCCATTTTGTTTTGAATTTTGAGAATAGCTGTGATTGGCCGTCAATTTAATAATAGACATTATCCAAAACTCTTCCATACCATTCAAAAAAAAAAAATTTTATATTTTCAGAACAAAGATCGAAATTCAGGTGGTAAGCGAGCAAAGTAGGGGGGTGTAGGACAATGGAGTGTAGAGGTACGAGAGAAGTGGCTCCTTCCAGTGCTGGCGACAACAAACCATGCCAGCGGGATCTGTCAGTTTTGGCAGGACCGTCAGGACCTGCAATCGCTGGGTCAGGGCCCTTGTGAAATATCAGTCACGAACAGCGTCGCCAATCTGTCCTTCAGTGGTTAATGCAACCTGCATCCAGCAGTCTTACCTCCTCGTCCTCCCCCAGTTCACATGGCCGACAAATGTCGTCCATCAGCATCACCAGTCATCCGTCCAAACATAAGCAGACGCCCAAATGCCCAACTCGTGGAACCCACCACTGTGGATAAATACCATTTTCTGAAGACACTGTATGATGACAAAATTCGGTTGGGGTCAGAAGGCATGTTATAAAAGACCAAGAGGCCAAAAGAGGATGATTTTCTCTGCTCAGACGCCTCAGTTACTGTGGCCATCAGAGAGGAGAGAAGGAAGCCGGTCAATCGGTCAAAAAACCCGGGCAGCTCCTCAAACGCCTTGCATTCCCTCCTTCTTGTAGCCCCGCGTAGCTCCTGATGCAGAATGTCAGGACAACCAAGTCACCTTGTGTTGAATGCTGATGACGACATTGCTGTATCCAACGTGGTCTTTGTCAGCAGAATTATGCTTGCGAGCGCTTCACACTTGACAGAGGATGAATACGATGGGTACGTTTCAATACGGGTGCCTGAATACGACGGTGCCAGCCCTTCAAAAAAGGGAGAGG
This sequence comes from Phyllomedusa bahiana, assembly GCA_025379985.1. NCBI lineage: Eukaryota > Metazoa > Chordata > Amphibia > Anura > Hylidae > Phyllomedusa > Phyllomedusa bahiana. Next base: position 6,100 of record JAODAL010050497.1, read on the forward strand.
GTGGTCGCAGAAGTGCCGCTGTATAAGAAGAATACCAACAGTCCACTGGTCATGCAGCAGCCGCAAACCCCGCTCCTTAACCTCGTCTTAACGCATCGCCTCAAAATTGGTCCAGGACCTCTCAAAAGCCTCCTGGGCCGTTCTTGAGCAATGCTGCTGATTCACTCCAGTGATGTGCATAAGCCGCCCTTTGTTGCCGTAAACACATAAGTAGAGGCAAGAACCCCTTAGTGCATTAACACCACCAACATGTCTATCACATGCAGATGCAAAAAGCGAAATGCATGAGTTGAAAATGGAGGAACACTATGGCCAAAAAAAGGCCATAAACCTGACGCCGCGGGCGACGGGGGCCTCTCCAACCACTGTCACAACGACGTAACACTCAACGACGAACATCCCTCATTCTCCGGTCCGCCTCCGCCTGCCGCCACCACCAAGGCGTTCCCCTCAACTGCCCATGGTCTCTTCTGATATCAGATCAGTGGGTAGGGATCAGGCCGATCCGCTTCAAGCCTCCACCCGTCGCCCCGACTAACCAACCAGCACCACCGAGAGACCCATCCTACCCATCACTCCGCTTTCCGCCAGTTTGAAACCGACTTTGCAACGCCTACCGCGGCCAGTCAAGGCAAATCCACCTTCTGTCTTCCCAGTAACTGGGGAGCAGAAGAAACAACTTTAACCAAACCATCCCACAAGCCAAAAGCCTGAAATGTCTTCGGGGCATTGCCCCAGCTTTAGGCCTTGGAAATGTTTGCCATTTTCCGACTGTGACACAATGAAAAAAAATGGTATCCCACCCGCCATGTCATGGCCCTTGCACCTGCCCCCCAATACCAGATGCCGACAGGCATTTCTTTGCCCAGAAAAGGCCGTCCATCCCCATTGCGTTCGTAGGCCCTGCCATCCCCGCGGGGTGTCTCTAGAAATTTCAAGGCGCGTTTTATTGGTTTCCCCTGTGCAATCAGGGCCGGAAAAGTCCCATCTTAGCGCGACCCGAACACATGGAGCTTAGTTGAGACTGGTTTGGATGTCTCCTGGTGGGTTGACGGTGGCTTACTCACTCAGTCCTACGGCGCACGCTCTACCCTCAAAAACCCGCAGGGATGTTGCAAGGATTACTTTACTTTCTTTCCCCGCAAGGTCCTCTGGTGGCATCACGTTGCCCAGAGAAACCAAGGCCGTGTTTAAATTAATCTGTTCAGTCTTGGAGACCGACCACACACAGGTCCAGGAGCTGTAGACGGTCTCTCCACATAGTTTAACCGAGACAGAGAGCTGGGGGGCAGGGTTGCCAAAACCTTGTGACGGGCAAGGTTTGTGCACGATATAACGGAGGTAAATCTGCTCCGCTCCTTATGATCGGTCGGCTGGAGCCACAACATCCCTTTGCCTGGACAAGTCACGTAACCGTTGTCTGTTCCAGAAAATTCTAAAGAGCTACCCGGTCTGGATCTGTCCTGCTGAGGAAGCTCGAAGTCCACAGTTACCGGCTACTTACTAAGTTCGCCCTGCCCTACCCTGCTTCGTTCCGCCTGGGCTGCGTTGCAGCGTCAGCTTCGGTCCACTCTCACCCGCAACCGTCCATTGTTGACCAGTGGGCAACAAACGCTGGAATTCCACCTGCCACATGCTCCAGCGATTTGGCAGCAGCGCAATGTCCAATACGCAGTACGATGTGACAACATGGCCTGAACAATCCAGCTGTGCGGATTCTCGGGGTGGTTGAGCCACCCAGAGTTGGAGGGCAGGTGAAAGAGCTCACTGCACCATCCTTGCCATTTTGAAGAAGCCCACACAAAATGTCAGTGGCGGACAATGCCCTTGTCAGCAGACATTGTGGTGATCTAGTTCAGGAACGATCGTTCGGACACTCTTGAAAACAACCAGATCCCCGCCCGCGACGTAGGAGGAGACGGGACACAGGATCGGACCACGGAGGCCTTTCTCCTCCGTCAAAAAATATCCACAAGGCCCCACACAGTTTTTGTCACAATTTCATCGAGTTTTCCCTTCATTATGCAGTGGATCGGGGTTCCAGAGCTAGTGCAAAGGTGGCGCATCAAGCTCTTCAGTGGTGCATCATCTCAGGCAAACAGGGCTGTGATTTGAAGCTGTGCCGGAGGCAGCGGAGGAGGAGGAGGTATTTCCGTAGTACACACCGACTTACCGACCGTCCCTGCCCTTGGAAAGATTATGGTGTGCGGCGTAATCTTGAGGCGGGGAGGAAGATAGGAAGATTCAGTTTGCTAGTGCCCCGCGACCCAGAGGCTTGGGAAATCGAGGCTCCATCTCTCACTTGGGTGCTTGGATGCCTCCATTTTCCCTCCAACATGATCCTCGGCATTAAGGCCATCAAAAAGAACAACAGTTACTACTGGGTGGCCACCCCTCCTGGATCCCCAAAACAAAAACACACACTTTCCTTCCACCCCCACCCAAATAGAAATGCAAAATGCAGGAAATTGGAGACCTTGCTGAATGATCCACTGGACAACTCTGTTGCGTCTGCTTCACGTTCCTCCAAATGTCCACGGTGAACAACCATCACGACGTGACAGCAGTAGAGTGCCAAGTAGCCTAGCAGGCAGCAGACACAGGCAAGGTGGCAGAAGCCTATGGGTGACCTCTGGCCAAATCTTTTATTTACCACCTCCACCACGCAAGCAGATGCAGTGGCACACATCCAACACACAGAGAACCATCTTTAAGATCATGGTGTGCATACGACGATCTGTGGTCTCAACACCGATGTTTTTGGAATGTGTTTTCGGACCCAATACTTCTGGTTATCCAAACTGACAGAATTGGCCCGAGCTCGCTGCACATACACGCCATAGAGAGTTGTCCTGCCCCCAGCACCATGCGTCATATATGAGCGAACCTTCAGCACAGCTGAGGAGTCTAGACAGACAAACGCCACCGGCTTTGATGTTGAACGTTTGACTATCATCAAGATGAATCAGCAAGGATATCTGATGATGTATGTGCCCCAATTGCCGAGGTCACGATTATGTTGCCGGTCTACTTCACATTCGGCTCTTCATATCAGAAATGGTCCTCTGAAAACTTTTTTTTTTAAAAAAATGATCATTTCTTACTGCACATTTTTATTCTCTTTTCCCAACAGTTCATTTTGCTGGTTTTGCTGTGAGGAGACTGAGTAAAAGACAGGCAAGGTTTTCATGACAACACTGTATTCCATTTACACACTTTATCTTTAGAAGGTTATTCCCGATGTTCAATGGTTTTGACGTCATGTTGCTGTGAGAGTACAGCTAAAATTAATTAGGTACCATTGAACAGAAATGTGGCATTCTCCCTCACAATTGTTTTTAATAGCGCTGAGAATCATATTATAATTGATTAGAGTCATGTAGCTAGTTGAGATACAGCAATACTTCCCCCAAAATGGACCTTTGGAACAGAAAGTGTGTGCAAATTCTCGCCTCACAATTCTTATAACAGTCGTGCAGAGGAAGGTCATTTTTATAATTTTTTGGGTCATGAGCTGCTTTGAATGCTAGCAATACTACAGGTCCTATTATAAAAAAAATGTTGTTTCTAACAGACATTTGTTCTTCACAATTGTCAAAAGTGGCTCATGGGTCATGTTTTGAATTTTGGGGGCATTTTGCTGTGACATGCAGCTATACTACAGGTCCTATTATGAAAAAATGTTTTTTTCTAACAGACATTTGTTCTTCACAATTGTCAAGAGTGGCTCAAGGGTGATGGTGCTGTCAGAAACAGGAATAGGTAGGACACTGTTAATGGACACATATTGCAAAATGACTTGTTTTTGCAAGATCTTTAACATAGCTATCAATCCCTGTATTAAGACAACCCATTTAATACAATTAAAAAAATGAGAAACAAAGACATGGTGGGATTCCATCCTATTTTAAAAATGTGTTTTCTAGAATTAAACTACTAAAAAACTTGCATGTAAAAATTAGCTGGTAAAAAAATTCCTATGAATTGTACAAGGGAGGTACAGGAAAACTTGACCAGATGTAGGTTATTCAGAGGACATGGAGTATGGAGCACGGACAGAGAACAAAGTACAGAGACAATTTCCTCCAGCACGTTGAGTAAAATGAGAAAAAGAATGCCAAGAAAAAGGGCACCTGGGTGGAACAGGAGCGTTAACCACCAGTATTTCCAAGTGAAGCTCAATTGGTCCGCACTCATACGGAGGGGCAAGCACTACCCAGGACAGGGACAGTATATGTCCAGTGAAACTAAAATGGTGGTTGAAACACTCCTTTTTCTGGTACTTTTTAATCTGTGGGTCAGACAGGTTTAATGGTCATACTGTGGTACAGAACAGGTATAGTCAATGTCCAGTGAAACTAAAATGGTGGTTGAAAGACTCCTTTTTCTGGCACTTTTTAATCTGGGGTCATGCAGGTTTGGGGCTCATGCTGTGGCCCAGGACAGGTATAGTCAATGTCCAGTGAAACTAAAATGGTGGTTGAAAGACTCCTTTTTCCGGCACTTTTTAAATCTGGGGGTCATGCAGGTTTAGGGCTCATGCTGCGTTCCAGGACAGGATTATTCAATGTCCAGTTCAAGTAAAATGATGGTTCAAATCATACTGCCTTCTGGCACTTTTTAATTTTGTGGTCATGCAGGTTTAAGGCTCATGCTGTGGTGCAAGACAGTGATAGTGAATGGTGTGTGTGATTTTTTTTTCTGTGGCTTTTATGACCTAACTGTGTTGCCTAAGATGTAGCACGTATCCATTTGACTGTTGTGGATGTTAATTCCAACTTCTCCAGCCCTGTTTGGGTGTAAGAATGAAGGTGTTGTTGCTCTCCCATAGACTTTAATGGTCATCGATCATAATCTATCATCGACCATCGAATATCTTGTCGGTGATGTTCGACTATCGACCATCGAGCGATGTCGATGGCCAATGTAATCGCTCACCACTAGTGCCATGCATTACATGCGTTGGTGAGGTGGCAAATAAAGATTGCCAGAGGTCACCCATTAGGCGTCTGCCACAATGCCTGCTGCTTCTGCTTGGCACTCTACTGCTGTCACATTGCTGACGTTGTTCCACCGTGACATTTGAAGAACGTGAAGCAGACGCAACAGATGTCTCCAGTTGATCAATCAGCACGGTCTCCAATTCCTGCATTTTATTCTCTATTTAGGTGGGTGGAAGGAAAGTGCTGAGTTTTGCTTTGTACTGGGGATCAAGGAGGGTGGCCACCCAGTAACTGTTGTTCATTTTGATGGCCTTAATGCGATTATCATGTTGGAGGAAATGGAGGATCCAAGCACTCATGTGAGTGATGGAGCCTTGATTTCCCAAGTCTCTGGGTCGAGGGGCACTAGCAAACTGATCTTCCTCATCTTCGTCCTCTGCCTCAAATTCGTGCTGACCTCTTTCCAAGGCAGGGACGTCGGTAACGTTGGTGTAGAAGAATACCTCCTCCTCCTCCGCTTCCTCCGGCACAGTTTCAACACAGCCCTGACTTGCCTCAGAAGATGCACTCTGAGAGCTGAGGCGCCGCCTTGCATTAGCCCTGGACCCCGAACCACTGCGTAATGAAGACCGATGAAATTGTGAAACTGTCGGGCCTTCTGGATTCGACGGAGAGAAAGGCTCCGTGTCCGCATCTGTGTCAGTCTCCTCCTCTGTCGCTGGCGGGACCTGTTGTTTCAGAGTGTCCAACGATCGTTCCAGAACTAAGATCACCACAATGCTCATGCTGACAAGGGCATTGTTCGCACTGACCATTTTGGTGGAGTGTAGAGCTCTATCTCCTGCCTCCACTCTCGGTGGCTCACAACCCCGAGGTCTGCACCGCTACTTGTCAGTCCATGTGTCACTTCGTACTGCATAATGGTATTGCGCTGCTGCCACAATCGCTGGAACCTGTTGCCACATCAACAATGAGTCGGTTGACGGGGAGGCCGAGCTGACGCTGCAACGCAGCCAGGTGGGACGAAGCAGGATACGAACGACAGATGTGTGAGCTCAGACCTCGAGCCTTCCTCAGCAGGCAGTCCAGACCTGGGTAGCACTTTAGAAATTTCTGGACGATAAGGTTCATGACATGTGCCAGGCAAGGGATGTGCTCCAGTCTACCGTTCTTAAGGGCGGTCAGCAGATTTTGACCGTTATCGCACATCACCTTGCCTGGCACAAGGTTCTTGGCACCCAGCCAGCGCTCGGTCTCATTGCGAAGAGCCATCCACAGCTCCTGACCTGTGTGTTGACGGTCTCCAAGACAGATTAATTTCAACACGGCCTGATTTCTCTGGGCACGTGATGCCACCAGAGGACTTTGGGGGAAAGAACCCTGTACCATCCTTGCTGTTTTGAAGAGCATGCGCCGAGCCGGAGAGCCATCGTCACCACCAGAGACATCCACCCAACTCACCCAGTGAGCTGTCACAGAGATATAGCGGCTTTGACCGTGCTTACTAGTCCATGTGTCGGTGGTCAGATGGACTTTTCCAGACACAGATGCAGACAACGCGCTTGAAATTTTAGATGACATGTGGCTGGCCAGGGCAGGGACGGCATTTCTGGCAAAGAAATGCCTGCTCGGCATCTGGTATTGGGGGCAGGCAAGGGCCATGACGTGGCGGAACCCATCTGTGTCCACCAGATGGAAAGGCAACATTTCCAAGGCCAAAAGCCTGGCAATGCCGACATTCAGGCTTTTGGCTTTGGGATGGTTTGGGTTAAAGTGTTTCTTCTGCTCCCAAACTTGGTAGACAGAAGGCTGGCTGCTAGACTGGCCGCTGTACGGCATGCAGGTTGTAAAACTGGTGGAAGGAGAAGGGGTAGGATGGGTCTCTGGTGGTGCTGGTGGTACTTGGGCTACGGTGGAGGCTGAAGCGGAGGCTGATCCTTGATCATGACTCTGAGAGACATGGGCAGCTGAGGTACGCTTGGTGGTGGCGGAGGAGGAGGAGGCGGAGGCAGACGGTGTGACAGGGGTTGTAAGCCCGGCATCGGTGTGGCCTTTTTTGGCCAAGTGTTCCCTCCATTTCAACTCATGCATTCGCTGCATGTGACTAGACATGTTGGTGGTGGTTAAACACCTAAGATTCTTGCCTCTACTGATACATTTATGGCAAAGGCGGCATGTGACATCACTGGGTGAATCAGAGGCTTGCTCGAAAAAGGCCCAGGCTTGAGAGGTCCTGGACCTTTTCGACGGTGATCAGCAAAGAGCAGTGTTTCCGCTGATCGTGGCTGGCAGAATCATCTCAGTGGACTTCTGCGACCACCCTCTCCCTTTTTGAGGCGGGAGCCATACTGACACTACCCCATCGTCTTCCTCCTCGTCCAGTGATGATGCGCTCGCAAGCATATTCTGCTGAAAAGACCACTTTGGATCCGTAATGTCGTCATCATCATTAACACAGGTGACTTCCTCCTCCTGACATTCGGAATCCAGGAGCTGCGGAATACAAGCAACAGGCACTGCAAAGCGTTGCCAACCGCCCGGGATTTTTGCCGATTTGACCAGCTTCCTTCTCCTCCTCTGATGACATCAGTAACTGGGCGTCAGAGCAGACAAGATCATCCTCTTTGGCCTCTTGATCTTTTAACATGCCTTCTGACCCCAACCGCATTTTGTCATCAAAGAGGTCTTCAGTAAATGGATTAACCACAGTGGTGGGTACACAAGTTGACATTTGGGCTGCCTTCGCTTCATGTTGGATGGATGCTAACGATGATGATGACGACATTTGTGGCCGTGACTGGGAGGACGAGGAGGTAAGACTGCTGGATGCAGGTTGCATTAACCACTGAAGAACAGATTGGCAACGCTGTTCATTACCGAGATTCACGGGGCCCTGACCTAACGATGACCGGCCTAACGGTCCGCTAACCGGCAATCCGCTGGCTTACGTGTTGTCGCCAGCACTGGAAGGAGCACCTTCTCACGTACCTCTAATTCCATGTCCTACACCCCTCTTTGCTCGCTTACCACCTGCATTTCACTCCATATTCAGAAAGATAAAAATTTAAGGTATGGAAGAGTTTTTGACAGTCTCTTATTGAAAGACGGCAAATCACAGCTATTCTTAAATTCCTCTAATTTCCTACAGTCAACTAGGATTAGAAACTGAATTGTTTCTAGCGAATAACTGTGAAATGCGGTCTGGTGAAAGAACCATAAGACAAAATCAACAGTGTTCTTCCTTCATTCCCAGGGATTTACAACTGCCCAGTAGGACTAGGAATTGATAGTTTTCAACAAAATATCATACAAGTGCGCCAAACTGAGTTTCACTGAGCGCAATAATACTATTCATAAGTTACATGGATGAGAAATTGCATTTTTTGCAGCAATGACAAACGAGAACAGTTGCTAGAAAATTTTTCTATCAGAATTGTCTTACAACGTTGCTATTTGAAAAAAAACTAGGGCTGCACCACGTGCAATACAGCTATTTAAAAGTTATACGGATAACAAATGTTGGTTTTTGCACCATAATTTTCGTACAACATGGCTATTTGAAAAAAAACTAGGGCCGCACCACGTGCAATACAGCTATTTAAAAGTTATACGGATAAAAACAGTGGTTTTTGCACCAATGAAATACACCAACAGTAACTACACAATTTCTGTACAGTATCCAAATTTAAGTACTGTACAAGGTGGCTATTTGAAAATAACTGGGGCGAACCCAAGTGCAATACAGCTATTTAAATGTTATACGGATATGAAATGGTGGGTTTTGCACCAATGAAATACAACAGCAGTTACCTCAAAATTTCTGTATTCAAATTTAAGTATAAGTTGGCTCTTTGAACAAAAATGGGCCGCACCAAAGTGAAATACAGCTATTTAAATGTTATGCGGATAAGAAAAGGTGGGTTTTGCACCTATGAAATACACCTGCAATTACTTGCAAACTTCTGTATCCTAATATAAGTACAAGATGGGTCATTGAACAAAAATGGTCTGCGACAAAGTTAAAAACACCTAATTAATATGTATACGGATAATAAAAGTTGGGTTTTGTACAGCGCTAGATGCTTCTTTAAAAAGTCTCTGTCTAACTAACTAAGAGCTGAAATTCTCTAATCTACCTATGTTCTAATGTTCACATCTAAAAGCATAGTTGTCTGTGTGAATAAAGAGAACTGTTTCTCTGAGCTGAGCTGTATTGAGGAGAGATCTAGCACACTTCCTGATCTATTGAGTGACACTGACACACTGATGCTGAACAGAAAGCGCTGTTCTATGCAAAATGAGGTCATGTGATTTTTCTAGCCAATGACAACCATACACATCACAGTCATGACGTTGCACACCCAGCTCACCCTGATCTATGCTCTAAGCTGATTTGCTGGCCGCCAAAATGACAGGAATCGCCGAAAATGGCGTGATAGTAATAGATTATGCGCATATTCTCACCTAAATTATCTCGTGATCGGAAATTTCCGATCAACCTAAAAACCGTGCCGTTTTCAACTTTGTCGATTATAATCGCACATCCCTATGTCCTCCATGACGACATCACAGAGCTGGTGGATGAAAAGACCTTGCACTCCTCCAACCTCCATTTGAGGATGCCGCACAGATGTTCTATGTGGTTAAGGTCTGAAGACATGCTTGGCCAGTCCAGTACCTTTACTCTCATTTTCTTTAGCAAGGCAGTGATCATCTTGGAGATGTGTTTGAGGTTGCTATCATGTTGGAATACTGCCCTGCGGCCCAGTTTCTGAAGGAAGGGGATCATGCTCTGCCTCAGTATATCACAATACATGTTGGCATTCGTGGTTCCCTCAATGACCTGTAGATCCCCACAGCCAGGAACACTCATGCAGCCCCAACCATCACCATCAACTCCCACCACCATGCTTGACTGTAGGCAAGACACACTTGTCTTTGTGCTCCTCATGTGGTTGCCCCCACACACATTTGACACCATCTGAAAAAAATGTGAGGGGTGTACTCACTTTTGTGAGATACTGTATATGCCTGCAGAGTGCTTGTATACAGGTGGTAGTTATCACTATATGGTCACTGTATGGTTGGAATTTTGGTAGTAGTGTAATGGTTTATATTCAGGAACAGTATGGTGGTATTATCAAGTCACTATATGGTGGTGATATGTGGTCATGATGTGGCGGTATTGTTTGATCTTTGTATAGTGGTATCATTGATAATATTGGTCTTGATGAAATTTGCTCCATGCATAGCAGTATTATCTTGTAACTGTATGACTGTCATTTAGAGGTCTCATCCATAGAAAATTGTCTTATAGCTATTTGAATGGATTTATTTATATTACACATTTTATATACAGTGGGCAAAATATGTATTCAATACACTGGTGATTTTACAAGTTTTTTCACCAATAAATAACATTGTTTGATCTTTAAATAATAAGTTTGAATTTTATTACATGAAATACAGTTGAAACCAGAAGTTTACATACACCATAGAAAACTGTTTACATACACTATATATGCATGTTTTTCTCCCTATCTGACATGAAATCAGAACAAACCTTATCCGTTTTAAGTCAACTAGGATTACCAAAATTATTTATATTTACCAAATGCCAGAATAATGAGAGAGAAATAATTTATTATGTGTGTTTTTATTACTTTCTGCAAAGTCAAAAGTTTACATACATTTCATTAGTATTTGGTATCATTGCCCTTAAACTGTATGACTTGGTTTAAACATTTTGGATATTCTTCCACAAGCTGCTCACAATAGTTGGTAGGAATTTCGGCCCATTTCTCCTGACAGAGCTGGTGTAACTGAGCCTTGTTTGTAGGTCGCCTTGCTCGCACCAGCCTTTTCATCTTTGCCCATAAATTTTCAATAGGATTGTGATCAGGTCTTTGTGATGGCCACTCCAAAACATTGACTTTGGTTATTCTTAAGCCACTTTGTAACCAGTTTGGCAGTATGCTTAAAGTCGTTGTCCACTTGGAAGACCCATTTCCACCCAATCTTTGACTTCCTGGCTGATATCTTAAAATGTTGCTTCACTATTGCCACATAATCTTCTTTCCTAATGATGCCATCTATTTTGTGAAGTACACCAGTCTCTCTTACAGCAAAATAACCACACAACATGGTGCTGCCACCTCTGTTTTTCACAGTTGGGATGGTGTTATTAGACTTCCAAGTTTCTCCCTTTTTCCTCCAAATGTAACAATGGTCATTATGGCCAAACAGTTCAGTTTTAGTTTCATCAGACCACAGGAACATGACTCCAAAAATGTAGATCTTTGTTCTTGTGTGCATTTGCAAACATTAATCTGACTTTTGTGTGTTTCTTTTGGTGTAAGGGCTACTTCCGGGCAGAGTGGCCCATGTTGACACAGTACTTGTTTCACTGTGGATAATCACACAATCTTACCAGCTTCTGCCAGCATCTTCACAAGGTCTTTTGCTTTTGTTCTTGGGCTGATATGCACATGTCAGACCAAAGCATGTTCATCTCTAAGATACAGAACCCGTCTTCTTCCTGAGCAGTATGATGACTGGACATTCCCATGTTGTTTGTACTTGCATATAATTGTTTGTACAGATGAAAGGGGCACCTTCACCTCAAGGATGATCCAGACATGTGCAGTCCACAATTCTCTTCTTGATATCTTGGCTGATTTCTTTAGACTTTCCCATGATGTTACACACAGAAGCAGTGTGTCTTTCTGGTGTAAATTAAAATACATCCACCGGTGTGTCTCTAATTAACGCAGATGTTGTCAATAAACCTATGAGAAGCTTCCAAAGACATGACATCATCATATTGGCTGTTCCAATCCTAGTGTATGTAAACTTTAGATTTTTCAGAAAGTATTAAAAATGCCTTAAAAAATACTCTCTCTCTAGTTGTTCTGACATTTGGAAAATATAAATAATTTTGGTAATCCTAACTGACCTATAACGGGTAAAGTTTACTCTGGTTTAATGTCAGATAGCGAAAAAATGTGCATATGTGTCATTTTATATAGTGTATGTAAACTTCTGGTTTCAACTGTAAGTATTTGATACAATAGAAAAACATAACTTAATATTTGGTACAGAAACCGTAGCTGCAGTTACAGCGGTCAGACATTTTCTATAGTTCTTGACCAAGCTTGCACACACTGCAGCAGGGATTTTGACCCACTCATTCATACAAATCTTCTCCAGATCTTTCAGGTTTCAGGGCTGTTGCTGGGCTACATTGAGTTTCAGCTCCCTTCAAATATTTTTGATTGGGTTCAGATCTGAAGACTGGCTAGGCCACTCCAGGACCTTGAAATGTTTTTTACAGAGCCACTACTTAGTTGTCCTGGCTGTGTGTTTCGGGTCATTGTCCTGCTGAAAAACCCAGTCAACACCCATCTTCAATGCTCTAACTGTGGGAAGGAAGTTGTTGGCCAAAATCTTGCAATACATGACCCTATCCATCCTCCCTTTAATATGGTGCAGTTTTCCTGTCCTTTTTTTTTTAACCTCCACCAAAGCATAATGTTTCCACCGATGTGCTGGACATGTGCTGGCATAAGCAGGAGGAGCTTACGTGCCCTGCAATATTTTAATCTATAACAGCATACATTGTGTGTTACTAACAGTAATCCTCGAGACTGTGGTCCCATCTCCATTTAAGTCATTGACCAGGTTTTTTAGATTCTGTCTCTCACAGTTGAAGTGTACCAATGAAAAAAATTACAGACCTCTCCTTTCTTTGTAGGTGGGAAAACGTGCAAAGTTGCCAATGTATTAAATACTTATTTTCCCTATTATTGATATAGCTTTATAAACCCCAGAATTGCTGCTGTTTTGTTGGTGCTCTTCTGCTGGAGAAAGCTAGTGATAATTTGTTTGGGTGTGGTTAGAGGCATGTCCTTGTGTGATGTAATGTGTTTGGGGTGGTTAGGTTGTTTGACCTACTATGATGTCATGTACGTGGGTCTGGTTAGAGAAGTGGCTTAGTGTGTCCCTCTTTGCAATCTCTAAAAGTTGGGGGATATGCTGTCCTAGTAGAATGGAAGTGGCCCAGAGGACAAGAAGGTCTGATGAATTAGCCCAGAGAGTGTATCGATGTAAGCAAATAGCCCATAGACATGACTGCTATATAGGCTAAGGAAAGAGAGAGAGAGGATTAAGAGAAATAAATAAACTTGTCCGTAAACTGTGGTTATTCCTGTGCTCCCAGCAATCCCACACTGGTCAGCCTGAGATTCACGCACACTCACTACCGAGTTGAACTACCTGCCTATTGAATACAGTTGTACTACCTGCACCCATCATTATCTTCCTCCTCCTGAGCACATTTCATGTGTGCAGATGTGAAAACTTTTAGTACGTTTACAGACTGCAAACATACCCTGAAGAATTTTTGCCTATTTCTTGCTGTTGTTGATAAGCTGGCAAGAAAAAATAGGATGAAGCAGAGTTAAACGTGATTGTCATATCAAGGCTTTTCATGTTATCAAGTCTTAGGTCACAAAAAAATCCATTAAAAAACATTGAGAAAGGTGAAATAACATTCTGTGTCATTATATCATGGTTCACTACCTGTTGAGTTCAGCTTTACTACATTTGTAATACTAAAAGAAAATAGAAACAAAAGGGTTATTTTTTTTTTTTCCAAATATCAAGAAATATAAACATGTTCAATATCCATTTAACTGTATTAGGCCATGCAACATGTATATTATAATATTTACAATGATTGGTGAATGGATTAACAAAACAATGATACGAAACAAGAGAAGACTTTTTTATAATAATTAAAATAATATAAATCAAATGCTAATATATCTACCTCTAGTGTCTTAGTACTGTGCTGAATTCAGTATTGCAGTGTATCTTGCTCATCTAGTAGTTAATTTTGAAGTTGCATGGGACAATGAAAAGACTCTTCGCTGATAATCAGGTTGGAAAACGAAAAAATATATGGAGTACTAAAATGAATAGCAGAATCATGGTCACAAGGTTACCCTAATTTAACGCTTACTGGCACAGGTTGTTTAAGTACCTTATGTACAGCCACAAACTTAAATATGATGTGATGTAATATGTGAAAGAGCAAAACAAACTAGCAAGTATTTGAGAACTGTAATGAAAATATGTGCTTTTCCAAATTTCTGCTAAGCAAAAAACTAAAAAATGTGACATACATATGTATTCAGCAGCTCTGATACCCCTTAATAAAATCTAATGTGAACAATTGCCTTTAGAATTCACATAATTAGTAAAGTACAACTGTAATTTATTCTCAGTATAACTACAGTTGTTTTGTAAAAGCCTCAGAGATTTGTTAAAGAAAATTAGTGAACAAACGGCATCGAGAAAACCAAGGAAATTAGCACAAGCTCTGAACATCTCACAAAGCACTGTTCGATTCATTATCCCTTAATGGAAGGAGCAAGTCACACCTTCTAACCTACCAAGACATGGCCCTCTACCTAAACTGACAACACCAACAATAAAAGCACTAATTGGAGAGACAGCCAAGAGGCTATAGCCACTTTGGAAGAGCTGCAGAGATCCACAGCTCAGGTGGGAGAATCTGTCCAATGGCCATGTACTCCACAACTTTATGGAAGAGTGGCAAGTCATAAGAAGTCCCATTTGCAGTTTCAAAAAGTTATGAAGGGACACAGCAAACATGTGAAAGAAGGTGCTTCCAAGAATTTGTTAATACACTACGTCGAAATCCCTAAAGAAGCATTTATGCTATCTATCATACATGAAAAAACTTTGAGACTCTCGGTTCACATATCTTGATCAGAACATGTTTAAGCTGCCCACGACTTTCAACGTGGTCTCAAATCGGGCAGTCCTATCCTATCTTTACCTCTCAATCGAGCCAATCAGGCCTCTCACTGGGTCACCGACCTCCATTATTCAGAGAGAAAAAATAAAAAACACCCAACCTGCAAAGCTGCCCTTCTTATGACAGCCTGTGAGAGTGGGCGGGGACAGAAACCCAAAATGGAAGCACCCCTTCCTTTCCATATAGGTTAAAATCAATGTACACCAAGTATAACGTATGTTTCTGCACACAAAAACATCTCTGAAAAAACGTATGCAAACCTGGGTGCCACTGGCAGGGCTGCGGCACACATGTAATTATACATGTACACACACAGACCGCCGCCAGCGGCACCCAGGTTTGCATACGTTTTTTCAGAGATGTTTTTGTGTGCAGAAACATACGTTATACTTGGTGTACATTGATTTTAACCTATATGGAAAGGAAGGGGTGCTTCCATTTTGGGTTTCTGTCCCCGCCCACTCTCACAGGCTGTCATAAGAAGGGCAGCTTTGCAGGTTGGGTGTTTTTTATTTTTTCTCTCTGAATAATGGAGGTCGGTGACCCAGTGAGAGGCCTGATTGGCTCGATTGAGAGGTAAAGATAGGATAGGACTGCCCGATTTGAGACCACGTTGAAAGTCGTGGGCAGCTTAAACATGTTCTGATCAAGATATGTGAACCGAGAGTCTCCAAGAATTTGTTAACACGATTTTCAGAGACCTCCTATACTTGTGTGTCTTAATTGTCAAATTAGACCAAATTGTCCTTAATTGACCTTAATTGTCAGATTAGACCAAAATTTTACTTTTTGGCCTAAATGCCAAATGTAGTGTGGAGAAAAACCAACACTCTACATCTCCCTGAACAGCTTATCCAACCGGGGGGGAGTATGGTGGGGGCAGCATAAATTGTGCTTTGTGATTTGCTTTAGCAGGGACTGGGAAGCTATTCAGAAATTATAGTAAAATGGATAAAGATAAATAGAGGGCAATCCTAGATTAAAACCTGTTAGAGGCTGCAAAAGATTTGAGACTCGGGCATAGATTCATTTTCCGGCAGGACAACAACCCTAGACATACAGCCAAGGCTTCAATAGAATGGCTTAAATCAAAGCATATTAATGTGTTAGAATGGCCAAATCAAAGTCCAGACCTTAATCCTATTGAGAATCAGTGGTACGTTTCACGAATGGCGCCGCATCCGCATGTCGGACCGTAGGCGCAGACAGGTCCCCTCAGCTCTGTCCTTGCTGGGCACAAGTGCCGTGCTCCTGCTTCCCTGCACATCTCTGTCTGCCGGTGCACACGTCCCCACTCCCTAGTTGGCACCAGCTCATTAAAATTTCAATTGGCAAATGGGCGAATTCACACACTGGGAACTAGACTGCCATTCCTGCTTTCTGGTGGTGCTCCGTTCGGTGGGTACCACTTATCCACTAACGTCTTCCACTCCCCTGCAGGGTCTGCTCTTTCCTTGCCAGGAATACACAGATGTCTTCTGGCAAAGACTATTTCACCACATTGAGCTTATGACTGTCCAATTGACCTCCTGTTGGGAATGACCCCTCCTCGGGTCCGCCGCAAGTGTTCCTCTCCAGCTGGTACCAGGTTCTTCTTTGTGGAAAAAAAGGGTGGTTCTCTTTGCCTCTGGTTCTCAATAAGATAACCATGAAGAATCGGTATCCATTGTCAATGATCTCAGAGCTCTTTGACCATTTTCGTGGAGCCAGAGTTTTTACTAAACTCAACTTACTGGGGGTCTACAATCTGATATGAATTTGTGAAGGTGATAAATGGAAGACTCTCTTCAATACTTGTGAAAGGCATTTTGAGTATCTTGTGATGCCCTTCTGCGTTTCCAATGCTCAAACTGTCTTTCAAGAATTTGTTAATAAGATTTTCAGAGACCTCCTATACTTGTGTGTCTTAAGTGTCTTGCCCAATATTAAAGCTCATAGTACGAATGTGTGCCAGGTTCCAAGACACCTACTAAGCAATCAACTCTATGCCAAGTTTGAAAAAAGCGTCTTTGAATAGACCAGTCTACTTTCCCAGGTACATTCTCACTGACAAAAGACTTCAGATGGACCTTACCAAATTATCATCCATCCTACAATGGCCACGCCCAGCTAGTGTATGAGCCATACAGTGCTTCCTGGGATTTGCAGACTACTGCCTACAGTTTATTCCATACTTCTCTACCATGGTGGCGCCTATTGTGGTGCTTACCAAAAAGAACGGAAATAGCAAATTCTGGTTACCCAAGGCAGAAGAATCACTCACCCATCTGAAGTCTGTTTCTGTCTCTGCATCTATCTTATCTAGGCCCAACCCTGAGAATCCCTTCTTCCTTGAAGTTGATGCCTCATCATCGATGTAGGTGTGGTCCTCACACAGAAAACTATCACATGCAGTTGTTTTTCTAAGAATTTTTACCCTGCCAAAATAAATTGCACTATAGGGGATCATTAAATGCTGGCCATTAAGTGACCTTGGAAGAATGGCTCCATTTAGTAGAAAGGGCTTGTCACCTGGTCAACATAACCAACCATAAAAACCTGCTGTATCTTCAGACGGCACAAGGCTTAAATCCTCGGCAAGCTAAGTGGCCCCTCTTCTTCTCCAGATTTGATTTCTTGATACACTTCAGAAGGAACTGCTCTAAGGAAAAAAAATCTTGAAGTGTGGACATTGTTCTTTGCTGGTCGGGCATCCTAGAATTAGAAAATCTTACTCATATTTTGTCATTACTGGTGGCCTAATCTTGATCAAGATGTCAAGGACTTTGTGTTACCGCAAGAAGACTTCCTGTCTCAAACTTGCTGGTCTTTTGCAACCTGTGCACATTCTGGGTTGTCCAAATCCATATCCATGGATTTCATTACTGATCTACCACCCTTCTAGAACAATACTAGACTATGGACTGTTAAGGACTGTGTCTCTAAGATATCACACTTTGTGCCTCTGTCCGGTCTACTCTCGGCTCGTCAACTTGCAGGCCACGTCTTCAAGCATGTGTTCCTCCTGTAATGACAAAGTTTTAGCATGCACCTGTTCCTGTCTTCAGGTTAAGGTGGACTTCTCTTCGGCACACCATTCCCAAAGCAAGTAGAAAGGGTGAACTAAATTCTGGGAAACTACTTGGGCCATTTTGTCTCAGAACACCAAGACGAGTGGTCCAACCTTCTATCCTGGGCAGGGTTCTCATACAACTATCCGGATTCTGACTTGGTCGGAGCCTCACCCTTCTATATAGCACACGGTCAAGAAGACCTCCTCCAATCTTTGCTCCTGGGGATAGGGTGTGGCTGTCCGCTAAATACGAACACCTGAAGATCCCCATCTTCAAGCTGAGTCCACGGTTCCTGGGACCATTCAAGGTCCTCCAACACATCAACCCAATAGCCCACAAGCTCCGCCTACCTCCAACTATGTGCATCCCGAACACCTTCCATGTCTTGCTTCTCAAGCCAGTGGTCCTCAACCACTTCTCCCAAAAGGATGTTTGTCCATCTCCTGAAGCCGACTCCACAGATGTCTTTGAATTAATGAGATACTGGCCATGAAGACTTTTAGGGGAAAGCAATATCTTATTGACTGAAAGGGGTTCGGGGGACAAGAGAGGTCTTGGGAACCGGAGTCCAAGGAGGAGGCCCAAAAGGGCATGGGGGGAGGAGGGGGGCGAATGTCACTAGTGATGCCACCTCCCACACATTGGGCCGCGAGCGTACTTGTGTCCCCTAGGCTTTATTTCTGCCAAGTATTAGTGGCACCGTGTTGCACAGATTGGGCTGTGGGCACACTTATGCTCCTGCCCTCTTGCATGCTCCATACTTACTTTTCCACACTCGTGCTTCCCTGCTTATCTCTGCCTGCCAGCTCACGTGTCCCCACTCTCTAGTTGGTGTGTGCTGGCTCAGTGAAATTGAATATGCCAGCGCACCAGTAATTTGCTAATTGCCAGGCACTGTCCCTATATCGTCTGGTCAATTCCTGTGCTCCCTGACAGATCTATTATGCCTTGTGCCTTAGAGCAAGCATTCAATAAGAGCTCATGTCTTGCTGTCTAATTGATCCTTTCCTCCATCCTCTGACTACATTTGTCTGCTGCCTACCTTGACCTTTCTGCCTGTTCCTGATTATGAGTTTGCCCGCCAATTTCTTAAAATGCAGCACCCAGGCTGCCACTGCAAGCAAGGCGCGTCAGGAGTAGTGACCTGGGTGTCTCACGCTGCACAAGTCCTAACTGCCTTGCGGCAGCCTCTGGTGGAGGCTGGGAGGCATTTTAGATTCCACTCCCTGATGATGCTTACACATTCTAGTCGCCCTTACAGTATGACTTGAAAATTGCTGTTCACAAACGTTTGCCAGACAATCTGACTGAGCTACAGCTACTTTTCAAAATGGAATGGGTCAAAGTTCAATCCTCTAGATCTACATAGCTGATACAGACATACCCCAACAAACTTGCAGCTGTCTCTTGCACATTTATCAAATAAGTAGGTTATGAAACTCACAGTTGAAAGTTCAGGGTACAAAGAATTTTATGATTGTCATTAAGTCTTTTAAACCATAAACTAATTTTAATTCGAATTGAACAAAATAGATAAATGGAAAAAGCATTTCAATTAACTTTTTAAAGTAGTGGTTTTATGACTTTTCAGCAATACAGTATACTATTTATTTATTTATTTGTAGAAACAGTTAAGTTACATGCTCATCATGTTCAGCATTTTTAATGAACTCCTTAGGGAAGCCAGAATATCAGTAACACAATTAACTTCCTATTCTTATGCAAATTAGGATTCTCAAAGTCCCTGATGGAAGCATGCTTTTTGGCTACAGTTAGCAAACATAAGCTATTAAATGACACATGGAGCCTTAAGCTGAAATTTAGACTTCACTAATTTGTGCTGTGACATGTGCAAAACAACTTTTGAGGGGTATGCGGAACCCAAAATAAATAAATATATGTGTGTATGTGCATCTATCTAGACTTGAAAGAAAACAAAAAAGAGAGCCCTCTGAAATTATCTGGATTTCTGCCTTGATTACTAATAAAATATGATCTATTTATAATTCACAAACACAATTTAGCTAAACTGATAAGGTTCAGTTAGGGTACGGCCACACAGCAGTTGTAAAATGCTGTTCAAATTCTGTTTAAGAATCCAGAGAATATTTTATCGTCTTTTGAATGGTTTTGGGGGATGATTCTGTTCGTGGTTTGCGGATTTGACCTTTCCTCTTAACCATTGAGTAGCACACCTTCTGCCCAAAAAACGGGCAGAAGATTGTACATGTTTAGAGTTTTTTGGAACAATGGTGGTGTGAAAATCTGCCCAGTAGCAAAACCATGCAGTTTACACTATTCGGTGGATTTTCTATTAATGCATACAAGTAAGTTTTTGTCACATTTCATCCCATTTATTTATTTTTTTAACATTTCCCAATTTGTTATATGGTACAGTATATGACACCATTATTAAAAGGCAGTGGCATGATCTAAAAAGGGCTGAGCCTTCCCAAAAATAAAGATCAAATAAAACTTTGTGGCCAGGATGCACTGATCCCAGACGTTTAGCCCACTGGAGGCAGTGGTGCGATGTAATTATGTCATGGCGACACTGTCTGTACTGGAAGTGACATCACGTCACGCCGCCCAATCCAGATTCAAAGATAAGCATTCAGTGGGAGAACAGAGGAGAGGTGAGTAGTACCTACCTAACTACTGGGGGCAGACCCTACATATACCTAACTACTGGGTGGCACAAAATACAACTACTTAAATACTGGGGAGACCCTATACACACCTACCTAACTACTGGAGTACAGTATATACCTATCTACCAACTGGGGGACCTATGTATCTACTCGCCTATGGGGTCCCTATATACCTATCTACCGAGGGCCCTACATTGCCATCTACCTACTGAGTGGCCCTATGTACCTACTTACCTACTGAGGGGCCTTCTATACCTACCTATTGATGTATATCTATGTACTAGCAAGGGCCCTTTATTCATACCTGCTAGAAGGGTCCCCATATACCTGTCTACCTACTAGCAGGACATTTGTGTACCTACCTTTTGGGTGACCCTATATCCCCTACTTACTGGGGGGGGGGGCTATATACCTATCTAATGGGGAACCCTATGTACCTATGGATTAGGGGGGGCCTTTATACATACCTACTGGGGGCCTATCTACCTACTTACAGGGGTAGCCTCATATTCCTATCTACTGAGGGGACCCTTTATAACAACTTAGGTAGGTTAGACCATAAAAAATAGTCAGATAAGAAGACAGACTCTTTCTAAGTATGTAAAGTTCCCCTTCAGTATAGTTCCTTTCAGCTACCTATTGGGGGCATTTTATAGTTGCCTATTGGTGGAGCCCCAAAATATTTTTTAGGGTTGAATCTATCTAAAATGACCATCTATCTATCTGCCTGGCTAATTTGTCTGAGGGCTGCCTACATTATGGGGTTGTTTTTTC
>JAODAL010050498.1:0-27364 GCA_025379985.1 Phyllomedusa bahiana
CACCCCCTTTAATTTTTTCTATACAGCCCGTTACGACATGCCCCCAAATTATGGGAGAGCAACAACCCTTCATTATTACACCCAAACAAGGCTGGAGAAGCTGAAATTAACATCCACAACAGTCAAATAGATACATGCTACATCTTAGGCAACACACTTAGTTATAAAAGTCACAGAAAAAAAGTCACAGACCATTTACTATCCCTGTCTTGTACCACAGCCTGACCCTTAAACCTGCATCACCCACACATTTAAAAAGTGCCAGAAGGCAGTATGATTTGACCCATCATGTGACTGGAACTGGACATGGACTATCCCTGTCCCTGGAACCAGCATGAGCCCCAAACCTGCATGACCCCCACATTTAAAAAGTGCCGGAAAAAGGAGTCTTCAACCACCATTTTAGTTGAACTGGACATTGACTATACCTGTCCTGGGCCACAGCATGAGCCCCAAACCTGCATGACCCCCACATTTAAAAAGTGCCGGAAAAAGGAGTCTTTCAACCACCATTTTAGTTTCACTGGACATTGACTATACCTGTCCTGGGCCACAGCATGAGCCCCAAACCTGCATGACCCCCACATTTAAAAAGTGCCGGAAAAAGGAGTCTTTCAACCACCATTTTAGTTTCACTGGACATTGACTATACCTGTCCTGGCCACAGCATGAGCCCCAAACCTGCATGACCCCCACATTTAAAAAGTGACGGAAAAAGGAGTCTTTCAACCACCATTTGTGTTACTGGACATTGACTATACCTGTCCTGGGCCACAGCATGACCCAGGGCCGGAGTTACAGTGGGTGCGGTGAAAGCCCAGGCTGGCGTCCGTCATCTATTAACACGCAGGTTAAAATGCCCTGATGACGCAGCAACGAAAACTGTCGTGCTGAAGCAGAGTGCGGAAGCGGAAGTGTGAGAACTCCAGCCTTCCTCTGTACACAGTCAATACCTGGGTAGCGCTTGCCCCTCCGTATGAGTGTGGACCAATTGAGCTTCACTTGGAAATACTGGTGGTTAACGCTCCTGTTACACCCAGGTGCCCTTTATCTTGGCATTCTTTTTCTCATTTTACTCAACGTGCTGGAGGAAATGGTTTGTTCTCTGTCCGTGCTCCATACTCCATGTCCTCTGAATAACCTACATCTGGTCAAGTTTTCCTGTACCTCCCTTGTACAATTCAGAGGAATTTTTTTAACAGCTATTTTGTACATGCAAGTTTTTTAGTACTTTAATTCTAGAAAACACATTTTTAAAATAGGATGGAATCCCACCATGTCTTTGTTTCTCTTTTTTTCATTGTATTAAATGGGTTGTCTCAATACAGGGATTGATAGCTATGTTAAAGATCTTGCAAAAACAAGTCATTTTGCAATATGTGTCCATTAACAGTGTCCTACCTATTCCTGTTTCTGACAGCACCATCACCCTTGAGCCACTCTTGACAATTGTGAAGAACAAATTTCTGTTAGAAACAACATTTTTTAGAATAGGACCTGTAGTATAGCTGCATGTCACAGCAAAATGCCCCAAAAATTCAAAGCATGACCCTTGAGCCACTTTGGACAATTGTGAAGAACAAATGTCTGTTAGAAACAACATTTTTTAGAATAGGACCTGTAGTATAGCTGCATGTCACAGCAAAATGCCCCCAAAAATTCAAAGCATGACCCTTGAGCCACTTTGGTCAATTGTGAAGAACAAATGTCTGTTAGAAACAACATTTTTTTATAATAGGACCTGTAGTATTGCTGCATTTCAAAGCAGCATGACCCAAAAAATTATAAAAATGACTTCTCAGCCACTGTTAAAAATTGTGAGGGAGAAATGCCACTTAGAAGCCACATTTCTGTTCCAAAGGACCATGATTATTGCTGTATCTCACAGCTACATGACCCCAAAAAATTATAAATATGACTTCTCAGCCACTATTAAAAATTGTGAGGGAGAAATGCCACTTAGAAGCCACATTTCTGTTCCAAAGGACCATGATTATTGCTGTATCTCACAGCAACAAGTTAAAGTGAGTAAATGGAATACGGTGTTGTCATGAAACCTTGCTGTCTTTTACAGTCTCCTCACAGCAAAACCAGCAAAATGAACTGTTGGGAAAAGAGAATAAAAATTGCAGTAAGAAATGATCATTTTAAAAAAAAGTTTTCAAGAGGACCATTTCTGTTTGAAAAGGAATGTGAAGTAGACCGGCAACTAATCGGTGACCTCGGCAATTGGGGCCACAACATCATCAGAGATCCATGCCTGATTCATCTTGATGAAAGTCAAACGATCCACATTATCTGTGGAAAGCCGGATGCGTTTGTCTGTAATGACTCCTCCAGCTGTGCTGAAGGTCCGCTCAGATATGACGCTGGCTGCTGGGCAGGACAACACCTCTATGGCGTGACGAGCCAGCTCGGGCCATTCGTCCATTTTGGATACCCAGAAGTCTATTGGGTCCGGAACACATGCAAAAACATCGGTGTTGAGACGCAGATAGTCGTGCACCATGATCTTAAGCTGATCTCTGTGTGTTGGATGTGTGCCCTGCATTGCATGCGTTGGTGAGGTGGTAAACAAAGATTGCCAGAGGTCACCCATTAGGCTTCTGCCACCTTGCCTGCTGCTGCCGCTACGCCTACTTGGCACTCTACTGCTGTCACGTCGCTGATGTTGTTCCACCGTGACATTTGGGGAACGTGAAGCAGACGCAACAGATGTCTCCAGTTGATCAATCAGCAAGGTCTCCATTTCCTGCATTTTACTCTCTATTTGGGTGGGTGGAAGGAAAGTGCTGATTTTTGTTTTGTACCGGGGATCCAGGAGGGTGGCCACCCAGTAACTGTTGTTCATTTTGATGGCCTTAATGCGAGGATCATGTTGGAGGAAATGGAGCATCCAAGCACTCATGTGAGAGATGGAGCCTTGATTTCCCAAGCCTCTGGGTCGAGGGGCACTAGCAAACTGATCTTCCTCATCTTCCTCCTCCGCCTCAAATTCGCGCCAACCTCTTTCCAAGGCAGGGACGTCGGTAACGTCGGTGTCTAGGATACCTCTCTCCTCCTCCTCCTCCGCTGCTCCGGCACACTTCAACACAGCCCTGACTGCCTGATATGATGCACCCTGAGAGCTGATGCGACACCTTGCACTAGCTCCTGGACCCGAACCACTGCCTAAAGAAGACCGAGAAATTGTGGAAACTGTCGTTCTTGTGGGATTTGACGGAGAGAAAGGACCCGTGTTCCGCATCTGTGTCCTTTTCCTCCTCCTCCGTCGCTGCCGTGACGCTGTTGTTTGCAGAGTGTCCAACGATCGTTCCAGAACTAAAGATCACCACAATGCTCATCTGACATGGGCATTAGTTCCGCACTGACCATTTTGGTGGCTTTCCTTCAAAACTGGCAAGGATGGTGCAGAGCTCTTTCACCTGCCTCCATCTCTCGTGGTTCAACACCCGAGTCCCGTACCGCTGCTTGTCAGTCCATGTGTACACTTCTACTGCGTAATGGCATTGTCGCTGCTGCCACAATTGCTGGAGCCTGTGGAGGGTTGAATTCCGAGCGTGTTTGCCACGTCAACAATGTAGACGGTTGACGGTGAGCCAGCTGACGCTCGCAACGCAGCCTGGCGGACGAAGCAGGGTGCGAACGGCGAAGTGCGAACTCGAGACGACCGAGGCCTTTCTTCAGTCAGCATTCCCAGACCCGGGTACTCTTTAGAAATTTATCTGGATGACAAGGTTCACGACATGTGCCAGGCAAGGGGATGTGCTCCAGCCTACCGATCTTAATGGCGGCCAGCAGATTTCGCCCTTTTTTTTTTTTTTGGTGTTGTTGTTGTTTTGGTTTTGTGTTTTTTTTTTATTTGTTTGTATATTTGTTTTTTTTTTTTTTATTTTGTTTTTTTGGTTTTTTTTTTTGTTTTATATCGCACACCACCTGCCTGGCACAAGGTTCTTGTCCACTCCAGCCAGCGCTCGGTCTCGTTGCTTAGAGCCGTCCCACACTCCTGACCTGTGTTGGACGGTCCTCCAGGCAGATTAAATTCAACACGGCCTGGGTCTCTGGGCACGTGATGCCACAGAGGACCTTGGGTAAAGAGCCCTGCAACCAACCCTGCGGTTTTGAAGAGCGTGCCCGAGCCTGAGAGCCACCCTCCACCCCAGAGACATCCACCCAGCTCACCCAGTGACTGTCACAAGATATAGCGGCCTTGGCCGTGCTTACTAGTACATGTGTCGTGGTGATATGGACTTTTCCGGACACGATGCAGACAACGCGCTTGAAATTTTAGATACACTTGGCTGGCCATGGGGGGGGGAGGCAGGACGTATTTCTGGCAAAGAAATTCCCTGCTCGGCATCTGGTATTGGGGGCAAGCGAGGCCATGACGTGGCGGAAACCCATCTGTGTCCACCAGACGGAAAGTCAACATTTTCCAGGCCAAAAGCCAGGTCAATGCCGACATTCAGCTTTTTGGCTTTTGGGATGGTTTGGGTTAAAGTGTTTCTTCTGCGTCCCAAACTGGTAATACAGAAAGGGCTGCTGCTAGACGGCCGCTGTACGGCGTGCAGGTCGTCAAACTGGCGGAAGGAGAAGGGGTGTATGATGGGTCTCTGGTGGTGCTGGTGGACTCGCGATGTGGAGGCTGAAGCGGAGGCTGGATCCCTGATCATGGACTCTAGAGACAGGGCACTGAGGAACGCTTGGGTTTGGCGGAGGAGGAGGAGGCGAGACATAGGGGTGTGACATGTTGGAGGCCCGGCGTACCGTCTGGCCTTTTTTGCCAAGTGTTCCCTCCATTTCAACTCAAGCATTCGTGCATGTGTCCTAGACATGTTGTGGTTGTTAACCACTTACGGTTCTTGCCTCTACTTATGCGATTACGGCAAAGGCGGCACTATGACATCGCTGTTAGAATCATGAGGCTGCTCAAGAAGGCAGCAGGCTTGAGAGTCCTGTACCTTTTTGACGGCTGATAAGCGAGGAGCGGGTTTGCCGCTGACCGTGGTCTGGCTGGAATCATATCAGCGGAATTCTGCACCGCCCTCTCCCTTTTTGTGGTCGGGAGCCCCGTATTGACACTACCCCATCGGCCTTCCCTCCTCGTCCACTGATGGAGCGCTCGCAAGCAAATTCTGTGGAAAAGACCATGATGGATCCGCAACTGTACGTCATCATCATCATCATCATCAACACAGTGACTTGGTCGTCCTGACTTTCTCATCCAGAAGCTGCGGGCTACAAGGCAAGGCACTGGCAAGGCGTTGCCGACCGCCGAGAATTTTGCCGATTGTCTGGCTTCCTCACCGCACCTGATGCGATCAGTAACTGGGTCGTCAAGCAGAGCAATCATTCTTTTGCCTCTTGATCTTTAACATGCCTTCTGACCCCAACCGCAGTTTGTCATCAAAGAGTCTTCAGAAAATGGATATCCCACATTGGTGGGTACGACGGAGTTGACATTTGGCTGCTTCATGTTGGACAGGATCTGATGATTGTCTGATGACACATTTGTTGCCGTGGAACATACAGGACGAGGAGGTAAGACTGCTAGATGCAGGTTTTGCATTAACACTGAAGGACATGATTGCCGACGATGTTCGTTACTTAGATTCACAGGGCCCCTTACCCAGCGATGACAGGCCTGACGGTCCTGCAACTGACGATCCCTGGCATGCGTGTTTGTCGCCAGCACTGGAAAGGAGCACCTTCTCTCGTACCTCTACTCCGAATGTGCTACCCCATCTTAGCACGCTTACCACCTGCATTTCGCTCCATGTCAGAAATAAAAAAATTTGAGAAGGATATGGAATAGATTTTGGAAAGTCTCTTTTAAAAGGACGGCAAATCACAGCTATTCCTCAAATCCCTTCTAATTCAAAACAAAATTGGCTTGGATTCAAATTTAATGCAAAGGTGTCTATCAACAAATCTGTGGAACAGGGCAAAAGTCCAAAAAACACGTATCTGTTATGTTTTGGGTATAATAAACGGTATTTTTTTGCCCTATCCACATTCACCTGTGGGTGAATATAGAATTGCTGTTTCTCTAAGATTTACTAGATGCGCTTCAATGAACACGTACTGGTTTCGCAAAGTGCAAAAAACACGTAACTCTTAATGTTTTGAATTAATAAACGTATTTTTTGCACCTTTCAATTCACCTGTGGTGAATATAGAATTGCCTGTTTTTTAAAGATTTACATAGATGCTGCGTCAATGAACAGTGCTGGGGCGCAAACGTCAAAAAACACTAACTGTTAGGTTTTGTATAATAAACGGTATTTTTTGCACCTATCAATTCACCTGTGGTGAATTAGAATTGCTGTTTTAAGATTTTACGTATATGCTGCGTCAATGAACATGCTGGTGCGCAAAAGTCAAAAAAACACTTAACTGTTATGTTTGATATAATAAACGGTATTTTTTGCCCTTTCAATTCACCTGTGGTGAATAATAGAAAAAGCTGTTTTAAGATTTAATGTAAGATGCTGCGTCAATGAACAGTGCTGTTTCGCAAAAGTCAAAAACACGTAACTGTTAGTTTTTGATATAAAAACTGTAATTTTTGCACCTTTCAATTCACCTGTGGTGATTATAGGAATTGCTGTTTTAATATTACGTAATGCTGCTTCAATGGAACAGTGCTGGTGCGCACAAGTCAAAAACACGTAACTGTTATGTTGTTATATAATAAACTGTATTTTTTGCACCTTTCCAATTCACCTGTGGTGAATATAGAATTGCTGTTTTAAAATTTACGTGATGCTGCTCATGACAGTGCTGGGTGCGCAAAATGTCAAAAAATACGTTAACTGTTTATGTTTTTGATATAATAACCTGTATTTTTTTTGGCACCTTCAATTCACCTGGTTGTGAATAATAGAAATTGCTGTTTTAAGATTTACTAGATGCGCGTCAAATGAACAGTGCTGGGTTCGCAAAGTCCAAAAACACGTAAATGTTATTTATTGATATAATAAACGGTAATTTTTTTGCACTCTTCAATTCACCTGTGTGAATATAGAATTGCTGTTTTAAACTTTACGTAGATGCTGCGTCAATGAACAGTGCTGGGTGCGCAAAAGTCACAAAACACGTAACTGTTATGTTTTGATATAATAACCGGTAATTTTTTGCACCTTTCAATTCACCTGTGGAGAATATAGAATGCTGTTTTAAGATTTACGTAGAATGCTGCGTCAATGAACAGTGCGGTGCCCAAAAGTCAAAACACACGTAACTGTTATTTTTTGATAAAATAAACTGTATTTTTTGCACCTTTCAATACAACGGTGGTGAATATAGAATTTCTGTTATAAGATTTACGTAGTTGCTGTGTCAATGAACAGTTGTTGGTGCGCAAAAGTCAAAAAACACGTAACTGTTATGTTTTGATATAATAAACGGTATTTTTTTGAACACATTTCAATTTCACCGTGGTGAATATAGAATTGCTGTTTTAAGATTTACTAGATAGCTGCGTCAATGAACAGTGCTAGAGGTGCACAAAGTCAGAAAACACGTAAATGATTATTTTTTGATATAATAAACTGTATTTTTTGACACTTCAATTCACCTGTGGTAAATATAGAATTGCTGTTTTAAGATTTACGTAGATGCTGCGTCATGACAGTGCCTGGGGTGCGCAAATCAAAAAACACATAACTGTTATGTTTTGATATAATAAACGGGTATTTTTTGCACCTTTCAATTCACCTGTGGTGAATATAGAATTGCTGTGTTTAAGATTTACGTAGATGCTGCGTCAATGAACAGTGCTAGGTTGCGCAAAAGTCAAAAAAACACGTACTGTGATGTTTTTCGTACTAAGAACAAAATTAAAAAAAGAATAATAGAAAAAGTTAATAATAAAAAAAAAATATTGGGAAAAAAAAAAAAAAATAGATAAAAAATAGAAAAATGAAAAAAAAAAAAAAAAATAATGAAAAACGATACACGGAATTTTTTGGCACAAACAACCTAGTGCTGACTACAAGATTGGCTGGTTGTGTAATTTAAGTGCAAGTGGATATTTCAACAGTTACAGTTAATGGGTAAAATTGAACACCTATTCTGAAATGTATACTGATAAATAAAAGTTGGGAGTTTTTGCAGCTAACAAAGAGACCTGCAGTTACTATAAATTAATGTTTATCCAATAATAATTTCAGGGCTGCCCAATATCCAGGGAAATGATCTTCAATAGCAAACTTGTTTATAATAAAGATATTCCTACTACAATGTCTACACTAAAGTCTTGGTGAACATTATCCATGT
Source organism: Phyllomedusa bahiana (assembly GCA_025379985.1). Taxonomy (NCBI): domain Eukaryota; kingdom Metazoa; phylum Chordata; class Amphibia; order Anura; family Hylidae; genus Phyllomedusa; species Phyllomedusa bahiana. Next base: position 8,281 of record JAODAL010050498.1, read on the forward strand.
TCTTTATAGATCGAGCTTGTCTTTGTTCAGCCCGCGGGCCTCCCCCCCTCCCCCCCCCCCCCGGCTTCTCCACCGCGTGAATTTACACTGGTAGATTCTGCTTTAAAATTCTCTAGCTAACTGACATAAAATTTTCAAATCCTAATCTAACAAATTGGGAAAGGATCACAGCCAATGTAGAGTTTCTCTGTGCCGAAATAGACTAATTTCGCGTGACTGTTTTGGCCCACTGCAGAACCAGGTCCTAATCCCTATGAGACGCTGAGAGACACTGAGGCTGAAACAGGAAACGCTGTTCTATGTAAAACGAGGTCATGTGATTTTCCAGCCAATCGCAACCATACACATCCCAGTCATGACGTCGCACACACATCTCACCCTGCTCCATTCTGTAATCTCATTTGCTGGCCGCCAAAATTACAGGAAGCGCCGAAAAAGGCGCGATCTTAATAGATGATGCACAGATATTTAACCTTAATTATCTCGCATGCAGGGCCGCCGTTAGGCCGTATAATCATACTGGGCCGTACGGGGCCCGGACCGGACTGTAAGCAAGGGGGGTGCCCTGCCGCCGGCGCAAGTGCCTGCCCCCTTGCTTCACAATAATGGTTAATGTTTGTAAGCGCAGCGCCTGCGCCACTGTGTGTGACTGTGGGGTGGGCCAGGCCGCTGCTAGAGGGGGGGGGGTGCCGCCTGCGTAGTCGCGCTTGCCTATAGATTAATGCCCTTCATTAATATCTTAACTTATTAGCATCTTCAGCGCGCTGCGCGCGCAGCATGTTGCCTGATCATCCCGAGCGGCCCTCCTCCTCCTTCCTCCGTGCCGGGACATGACAAATGAGCTCAGTGACAGTGAGGTCCCGCCCCGTGGGCGGGCCTCACTGTTCAAATAATCACGCATCCCCGTGCACGGCTGAGGAAGGAGAGGAGGAAGGAGAGAGGTGCGGCCGCCGCCCTGATGCTCAGGCACAAGCTGCCGGGGGCCGCGCGCAGCTCACAGCACGCTGAAGATGTAGTAAGTTAAGATATTTAATGAAGGGCATTATTCTATAGTGCAGCGCGACTCGCAGCTGGCCCCCCCCCCCCCTCAGCAGCGCCTGGCCCCTAAATGTCGTGGGGCCCAACTCAGGCCCCTAAAAGTATTGGGGCCCAACTCAGGCCCCTAAAGGTCCTTGGGGCCCAAACTCCAGGCCCCTAAAATGTCCATGGGGCCCCAACTCAGGCCCCTAAATGTCTTTGGGCCCAACTCAGGCCCTAAAAGGCTTGGTGCCCCAACTCAGGCCCCTAAAGGGCTTGGGGCCCAACTCAGGCCCCTAAATGTCATGGTGGGGCCCAACTAAGGTCTCTAAATGTCGTGGGGCCCCACATAAGGCCCCTAAATGTCATGGTGGGGCCCCACATAAGGCCCCTTAATGTTGTGGGGCCCACCACTAAGGCCCCCTAAATGTCGGGGTCCCAACTAAGGTCGCCTAAATGTCTGGGGCCTTCACAAGGCCCCTGAATGACATGGGTCCTCGCACCAGGGCTCCTTAGTGACATGGGGCCCCCCGCACAAGACCGCCTGAGTTTTTGGTAGGGCCCCCTCTAAAAGCCCCTATATTGTTTGGACCTGCTGCAGGGGCCTCAGAGTATTGTTGGGACCCTGCCATGGCCCCGGAGTATTGGGGTACGCCGCTTCAGGGCCCCGGAGTATTGTGGGACCCTGCTCAGGTCCCCGGAGTATTGTGGGACCCTGCTCAGGGGCCCCGGAGTATTTTTTGTGTGACGCATCCAGCCTTCAGGGCCCCGGATATTGTGGGACCCTGTGCCTCAGGTGCCCCGGGATGTATTGTGGGGACTCTGCTCAGGGTCCGGAGTATTGTGGGACCCTGCCAGGGGCCCCGGAGTAATTGTGGGATCCTGCTCAAGGCCGCCGGAGTAATGTGGGGCCCTGCTCAAGTACTGGATAATTTTGGGGCCCCGCTCAAAGCCCCTCACCAGACCTGTGGGCCCCACACGGCTGTAAAGAACTTGGAAGTGGGGCGCAAGCGGTGGCTGAGTGGGATCACTCAAGTTTCCTCCATGTGGGCCCCGACTCAAGTTAGTTCTCCCTCTACCTTACGCGGCCTTCTACAAATCTACCTACCTACAGGACCCACATCTACTTACGTACGATGATCCCCTATAAAACTAACAACCATGGGAACTATGGATTGGTGAGTTTTTTCATAGGGTGTGTACAGTTGGTACTATGAGTCTCAGGTGTTTGTGTTTGTGAATTCTGCAGTGACGAGTGGTGTCCAGGACCGGATGGAGAAGAAAAGTGGAATGGGAACGACCTATCAGACGACGTCACCATGATCACTAAATGTAACTGTAACTGTGTTGAACTTGTATCTCCTCTATGGGCCACATGTATGAAAACTGGCCCTTGTGTTTTCTTGTTTGTCCATAGCAACCATGCAGAGCGCCCCTTCTATAGTGCTCTAAAAGAATGAAACGTCTCTTTGATTGGATTGCTATGGGACAAAGAAATCTTAGAACCCTAACAGTTTCCAACATGTCCCCCTATATGGACACTGTATGGTGTAATATTGTGTTATTGTAGATGAATGAATATTCAGTATCAATATCGTGGCATTATTGGCTGCATCCTTGAGAGTTATGTGGGGATTGATGTGGCGTATTACTGTGGTCTTTGTATATTGTGGTTATTGGTAATATCGACTTAAGTATGGCTGGTTTTTGTCAGTAACATTTAAAGTGATGAGTAGTCACTATATATAGTGCCTGTGGCTGTTTTATTTGGTTCTTTGTAATGATTTTGGGTTATATTGGCTCTGGTTTACTGTATTGTTCTATAAACATAGTGCTTACACACATTGATCATGTTAACTGCTGGCCCTTGTATACATACTTTTTATGCAATATACTGTAGATAAACTGTACGTTGTAAAATGCAACAGAACTAAATCCAAATACAATGGCGCAACTGCTTTTTTTTTCTGTGGTTTGGTTGGCCGTGGTTGCTGGTCGTGGTTGTTGGAGGCGGATGCGGATGATGGGTTAACAGGTGGGGGGGTTTGACAGGGGCGGGGATGACATGGGGCCCATGTGCTTTAGCTGTAGGGGGCCCTGAAATGTCTGATGGCAGCCCTGATCGCATGATCTGGAAATTTCGATCACCATAAAAACCTTGCCGATTTCAACTTTGTGGATAAAAATCGCTCAACACTAATCCCTATATTTACTATTTTGCCATAGGCAAACTTAAACTCTATCAGTTCTCTATCTTAATAAAACACTAAAACGTAACTTTTATTATGTAAAACTCTTAACCTCTATACACACTATTTAAAAACCTGATTTCTAACCTCATCAGGCATGACATTTTAAATTGTGATTTCTTACCTCTGTCTACAAGTGTCACCCGCTGCAGAGGGTGTCACAAGGGGGCCTTATTTTTGTTTTTGTTCCATTATAATAGGGACGACTGCCCAAGTAGAGGCTTGGGACCCTTACCTGGAGTTTAGTAAATTTGTGTATATATAATGCTTTCCTGTTAATGGGTGGGGGTGTGCTCGCACCAGACTTAATAATAGAAAAATAGCTATCCTTCCTGTCAGAAGTAGAAAGGGTTTAAATGGAGGGGGAGGGGGGGGGTTGGAGGTTTAGAAATCAGGTTTTTAATAGTGGGGTATTAGAGTGTTAAGAGTTATACATAATAAAAGTTACGTTTTAGTGTTTTTATAGATAGAGAACTGAAAGAGTTTAAGTTTGCCTATGGCAAAATAGTAAATATAGTGATCAAAAGTCACTCTCTGTTCTCTTGCGAGATTCCCATTTTTTGGAGACTATTTGATTTATGAATCCGCTATACAGTGGATCCTAAATTAGGTGCATTCTGACTCAGGTAAACCACTTTGAAAGTGGTATACCTGTTCCAGCTGTAATGTGCCTAGAAATGCTGTAGCAAAGCTATAAATATGTAGCTTCCCTGCAGTTCCAATGCGCCCCGCCTCCTGCACACCCCTTGAGATCAGGTGCATTGCAAAGCGCCACAGCCACTATTTAATCCGCCCGAGAATAGCGTGCGGGAGAGTTAAACGTGTATGAACGGAGCTGCACCTTATATCGGGCTGAAAAGACGCCAGATTTCTGGCACAGCCACGTTCATACATGTCACCCATAGTGCTGAGCTACAAGACCACACACAACACATGAGGAAGGGTGGAGCTGTATTTAAAAGACAACAGTCTTGTCTTTCAAAAAGACATACAAGCCTATAGTAAGAATGAAGGGTTCCGCTATATATACAGAAAGAATCCTTCATGAAAGTGTGTTTTTGTCTGGAATTTCTGCCCATTGTCACTTGTATAGAAATGAGCTGCAGTGCCATGCACATTCACCCATACTGACTAGACTGTGGACATAGCAAACTAGGATGTGGAATAATACCTGCTCTTATATCTGAAAACTGCCCTTGATAAAATGTACACTACACTGTAATATATTAGTATTGCAGTGTAGTATACATGTGATCAAGCAATTACATATACAAGTCCCTAAGTAAAAAATAGTAAAATAAAGATTTGAAAATATTAAGTCAGAATAATTCATAAAACAACTTTCCCCAATTATCACATAAAAAACAAAAAATAAAAATAATTATAATAAAACTTTTTTATCCTGCACAGTATATGATATCAAATATTTTATCTAATGTTTGAATTGATTTTTTTCTTTCTCAAAAAATGGAATAGAAAGTGGCCCTATTAAAACTGCAGCACACCCTCAAATAAGTTAATCTATGGTAAAATAAGAAAGGTATAATGCAAAACTATTTTTTTTATTTTTGGTAAAAGTACAATAAAATAAAAACTATTTCCATTTTGTATAACTAAAATCATAGAGATCCACAGAATAAATTTAAAATGTCATTTGTACTGCACAGTAAACGAAAATTAAAACCAAACAATAAGCAAAAAAAGAAAGAAAGGAAAAAAAGACATTTTCTGGGGCATCCCATTATATAATACTGTACTTTAAATGGCAAGTGCAAAAGGTATTTAATGGAAAATTAAAAAAAAATTGGTTGTGAAAGTTACAATGAAAAAAAAAAGAAGTTAAATATTCAAAGAAACACGTTTCAGATTTTTCATATTACAATAAACAATACAAATATAACATTATTGGTATTGCAGTGTCCATAAAAGTGCAATTAGTAGGAATACAATAACAAAATACTGCTTTATGCAACATAGCCAAGCTCAAAATATACAGTTGCTATGGAAAGTATTCAGACCTCTTTACATTTTTCACTCTTTCTTTCATTGCAGCCATTTGGTAAGATCCAAAAAGTTTGTTTTTTTTTTGCTCATTGATGTACACTCTGCACCCCATCTTGAAAGGAAAAGAACAGAAATGTAGATATTTTTGCACATTTATTAAACAAGAAAAACTGAAATATCACATGGTCTTAAGTATTTAGACCCTTTGCTGTGCCACTCAAATTTAACTCATATGCTGTCCATTTCCTTCTGATCCTACCTGAGATGGTTCTACTCCTTCATTGGAGTCCAGCTATGTTTAATTAATTTGATTGGACTTGATTAGGAAAGGCACACACTTGTCTATATAAGACATCACAGGTCACAGTGCATGTCAGAGCACATGAGAGTCATGAGGCCTAAGGAACTGCCCAAGAAGCTCAGAGACAGAATTGTGGCAATTGCAGTGGTGTGCCACTGGTAATGGTGTGCGTGTGTATATATATATGCCGCAACCCTGCCAGTGGCACCCAGGTTCACATTGTGTTTTTTCAGAATTTTTTATTTATTTTTTTTGGTGCAGAACTATACATTGTATTTGGCATATATTGCTTTTAATCTATATAGGGAAGACGAAATGCCTCCATTTTGGTTTTCTGCACCCCACCCATTTTCACAGGCTCTTATATGAGTGCAGCTTGCAAGGTTGGTGTTTTTTTATTTCTTTCTCTCTGGATAATGGAGGTCGGTTGACCCGATGAGAGGCCTGAATTTGGCTCTATTGAGAGGTAAAGATAGCGTAGGACCACCCGACCTGAGATCACGTTGTAAGTTCGTGGGTGGCTTAAGCATTTTTTGATCAAAAACATGTGAACTAAGAATCTCAAAGTTTTTTCATGTATGATAGATAGCATAAATGCTTCTTTAGGGATTTCCATGTATTTTATTGCCCTTTTTGCAGTTGTGTGCCACTGGTAATGGTGTGCGTGTGTATATATATATGCCGCAACCCTGCCAGTGGCACCCAGGTTCACATTGTGTTTTTTCAGAAATGTTTTTTTGTGCAGAACTATACGTTGTATTTGGCATATATTGCTTTTAATCTATATAGGGAGGAAGAGATGCCTCCATTTTGGTTTGTTGCACCCCACCCATTTTCACAGGCTGTTATATGAGTGCAGCTTGCAAGGTTGGTGTTTTTTTCTTTCTTTCTCTCTGGATAATGAGATCGGTTGACCCGATGAGAGGCCTGAATTTGGCTCTATTGAGAGGTAAAGATAGCGTAGGACCCCCCGACCTGAGACCACGTTGTAAGTTCGTGGGTGGCTTAAGCATTTTTTTATCAAAAACATGTGAATTAAGAATCTCAAAGGTTTTTTTCAAGAATTGTGGCAAGGCACAGATCTGGCCAAGGTTACAAAAGAATTTATGCAGCACTCAAGGTTCCTAAGAGCACAGTGGCCTACATAATCCTAAAATGGAAGAAGTTTGGAACGTCCACAACTCCTCCTCGACCTGGCCATCTAGCCAAACTAAGCAATCTTGGGAGAAGAGCATTGGTGAGAGAGGTTAAGAAGAACCTCAATATAACTGTGGCTGAGCTCCAGAGATGCAGTAGGGAGATGGGATAAAGTTCCACAAAGTCTTTATGGCAGAGTGTGCCGACGGAAGCCTCTCCTCAGTGCAAGACATATGAAAGCCGCATACAGCTTGCAAAAAAACACATAAAGGACTCCCAGACTAAGAGGAATAAGATTCTCTGGTCTGATGAGATGAAGATTGAACTTCTTAGTGTTAATTGTAAGCAGTATGTATGGAGAAAACCAGGCACTGCTCATCACCTACCCAATACAATCCAAACAGAGAAACATGGTTGTCACGGTTCACGCCGCGGTCCCTGCTATGGACTCGCAGCGTGCCCGTGTTGGTTGTGTCCCAGCTGCTGCTGCGACATCCTCTGGTGTCCCTGGCTCTGGTCTCTCACCTGTGCTTCCTCCAGCTCCCTGGCATCCTGTGTGCACACGTGCTCCCTCTAGGGGCACGCGCGCGGCACTGCATCATATTTAAAGACACAGTGTTCCTGTTCCTGCTAAGTGACCCCTGACCTCTGGCTATATAACGAACTTCCTCCCTGTCTTCTAGGTCAGTTCGTTGTTGTTACCCAGCACAAGAGCTTGACCCCTTGGCTGCTGTTCTGCTGCTGTCTCACATTCAGCCATACGTTTATCGGTACCTGCTGTACACCTGCCGCTGTACCTGTCTGCTACACCTGCTGTTCCCTGGCACCTTTTCTAATCTGTTACCATCCTAGGACTGTGCTTTAGGTTCAAGACTATACCTGGACTGTCACCCGTTTACGGCTACACCTGCGGTGCCCGGACTCCGCTCCAGCGCCAGCTAACAGGACCTGCACTTCGGCTACCCGCTGCCTGCACCTGCCATCTGTGCCTGCGGTGGGCCCTGAGGATCCACACCTGGATATCTGCGGTCGGCGCTTCGGCATACGTCCATCGGCGCCGCACCGTTACAGTACGAACTGACCATCAAAAATGGATCCCGCCGGAGAGTGCACTCTGCCTGAACTAGTAACCGTTTGAAAACCGTCAGGGCGTTCATCTGGAGCAGTTATTTCAGAAGCTGCAGACGCTCACCACCCGTCTAGATGAAGTCGTGTCTGCATTGGCACCTACAACTGCTCCGCCATCTGCTGTGGTTTCCCGCCTCCTGTTGTCATGACCGGTCTAGCCTGCACCTGCCTCTGCCAGCCCGTTATTCCGGAGATCCCCATACCTGTCGCGGCTTCCTCAATCAGTGCACAATCCACTTTGAGGTCCTGGCTCACCAGTTCCCATCTGACCGTGCCCAGGTGGCTTTCATCATCAGCCTGCTCTCAGGTGAAGCCTTGGCCTGGGTCTCACCTCTGTGGGAGAAAGGAGATCCGCTGACAGGGGACCTCCAGGAGTTCCTGAACGCCTTCCGGAAGACCTTTGAGCTACCTGGGCGCAACACATCTGCTGCTTCATCTCTGCTCCGGTTCCATCAAGGCGACTCCACCGTGGGCCAGTATGCCATCCAGTTCCGTACCCTGGCCTCCGAGCTTGCCTGGAACAACGAGGCCCTCGTTGCTGCCTTCTGGGGGGGCCTCGATGGACGCATTAAGGACGAGTTGGCTGGTCGTGACCTACCCACCACATTGGACGACCTCATCGCTTTGGGCTAACCCGATCGACATCCGTTTTGCTGAGAGGGAGCTTGAGCTACGCCAGCAGCCAGCGTCCACCCGGCCTCGCAAGCCTCCACGCTCTGTACCTGAAACCACGAGCCCACCTCGCCTGACACCGGCGTTTTTCCAAGATGAGCCTATGGAGGTCAACCGCACTCATCTCACCACAGAGGAACGCGCCCGTCGACGCAGTTTAAACCTGTGCCTGTACTGCGGTGGTACCCGTCATTTTCCTGAAGAACTGCCCAGTCCGCCCAGCTGCGCCCCGGAAACCTCAGCACTATGGGGTTGTGGGTGAAGTTACCCTGAATAACGGTGTGCCTGCTCCCCATTTGACCACTCCAGTCACCCTACGTTTTTCGTCTGGTGATGCGTCTGAAGTGCCTGCTCTTCTGGACTCCAGCTCTTCCGAGAACTTCATCCATCCGTCCTACTGAGAAGTTCTGCCTGCCTGTTTCCCGTCTGGAAAAACCACTACTTTTTATCCGTTAACGGGGAGATCCTGAAGGAGCCAGTCCAGTTCCGAACCCAGCCTGTGTCTCTACAAATTGGAGGTTCCCACCAAGAGGACATCTCCTTCTACGTCCTGCCAAGTTCTTCTGCTCCAGTCTTGCTCGGGCTTCCATGGTTCCAGCTTCACAGTCCATCCCTGGATTGGCGAACGGTGAAGTCGTCCAATGGGCAAGCAGTGCCACTCTCGCTGCCTCAAGCCCGCCCATCTGGAGCAGCCCTGCCACCACCGTTTCTCTGTCCGTTGGTTCTGCTGTGCCGATGGAAGAACCATGTGTGCAAGAAGAACCTTTGGTCTGTAAAGACACCTCTGACTCCCACCCACCCCTCCCCCTGCCTACTGTTTCTGCTTCTCCCCAGGTCCAAGAAGTTACCCGGGACTCTCTGGACACCTCCTCTGACGACAGTTCCTGGGATACCGAGGAGGAGGTAGTTACCCATAGCCGTTTTGTGGGTACCCGGCTAGCCCGGAGGGGAGGGCTTAAGGGGGGGTACTGTCACGGTTCACGCCGCGGTCCCTGCTATGGACTCGCAGCGTGCCCGTGTTGGTTGTGTCCCAGCTGCTGCTGTGACATCCTCTGGTGTCCCTGGCTCTGGTCTCTCACCTGTGCTTCCTCCAGCAACCTGGCATCCTGTGTGCACACGTGCTCCCTCTAGGGGTACGCGCGCGGCACTGCATCATATTTAAAGACACAGTGTTCCTGTTCCTGCTAAGTGACCCCTGACCTCTGGCTATATAACGAACTTCCTCCTTGTCTTCTAGGTCAGTTCGTTGTTGTTACCCAGCACAAGAGCTTGACCCCTTGGCTGCTGTTCTGCTGCTGTCTCACATTCAGCCATACGTTTATCGGTACCTGCTGTACACCTGCCGCTGTACCTGTCTGCTACACCTGCTGTTCCCTGGCACCTTTTCTAATCTGTTACCATCCTAGGACTGTGCTTTAGGTTCAAGACTATACCTGGACTGTCACCCGTTTACGGCTACACCTGCGGTGCCCGGACTCCGCTCCAGCGCCAGCTAACAGGACCTGCACTTCGGCTACCCGCTGCCTGCACCTGCCATCTGTGCCTGCGGTGGGCCCTGAGGATCCACACCTGGATATCTGCGGTCGGCGCTTCGGCATACGTCCATCGGCGCCGCACCGTTACAATGGTGGTGGCAGCATCATGCTATGGGGGTGTTTTTCAGCTGCAGGGACAGGACGACTGGTTGCAATTGAAGGAAAGATGAAAGTGGCCAAGTACAGAGATATCCTGGATGAAAACCTCTTCCAGAGTGCTCTGGACCTCGGACTGAGCCAGAGGTTCTACTTCCAACAAGACAATGACCCTATGCACACAGCTAAAATAACAAAGCAGTGGCTTCAGAACAACTCTGTGACCATTCTTGACTGGCCCAGCCAGAGCCCTGACCTAAACCCAATTGAGCATCTCTGGAGAGACTTGAAAATGGCTGTCCACCAACGTTCACCATCCAACCTGAGGGAACTGGAAAGGATCTGCAAGGAAGAATGAGAGAGAATCCTCAAATCCAGGTGTGAAAAACTTGTTGCATCATTCCCAAGAAGACTCATGGCTGTACTAGCTTAAAACTACTCAATACTGAACAAAGGATCTGAATACTTAAGATAATGTGCTATTTCAGTTTTTCTTGTTTACAAAATTTGTAAAAATGTCTACATTTTTTTTTTCAAGATGGGGTGCAAAGTGTACATTAATGAGCACAAAAATTAACTTTTTGGATCTTACCAAATGAAGAGTGAAAATGAAGAGTGAAAAATTTCAAGATGGCTGAATACTTTCTGTACCCACTGTACATACAGCCCTAGAACTGAGCTTATTCATAAATACAGCATGAAAACTGAGTTTGTACATGAATAAAGCTCCCAAATGAGGGTCATTACCTAAAAAAATTACACCAGAAATGAGCTCATATAATATACAGTCTACTATATTGTGGTAAATACAGCACTAGAACTAAGCTGATACATAAATACAACTCGAAAACTGAGCTCATGCATAATACACCAAGCTCATAATATAAATATAGCCTAGGAACTGAGCTTATGCATAAATGTAGCATCGGAAGCAAGTGCAGTGGTGGAACAACCGCCGTAGCTGCTGCTACGGGGCCTGCAGCCACTGAGGTGCTCAGAGGCTGGTCTAATTAACTGTTTGCGCATCCCAAGGATGGGCAAAAAACTAATTAGACCATGCAGACCCAGAAATCAAGGGCCTATGCTCTCTGAGACAGGATGCACCAGCTTGGCTCGGCCCCCAGTGGAGAGGGTGGAACCAGGTTTGTGGTGTGCGGGAGAAGTCATACTGGTGGTCTGGACCAGATGCAGAAAAAAAGGGAAACTTAACGACTCATCAGAGAAAACGCCATCAGTAAATCACTGGATATAACAGCAGTGTATCATTTATATGGCTGCATGGCCTATTTCCACTGGTATATACCACTACATGGGTACTGTATGGTGGTAATATACAGTCTGTAGAGCCTGTGTACATTGGTATTTTCCACTATATGGTCACTGTATTGTGGTAATATATAGTCTGCAGAGCCTGTTTACCTGGTATCTACCACTATATGGTCACTGTATGGTGGTAATATACGTTGCAGAGCCTGGTAAAATGTATCTACCACTATATGGTCACTGTATAGCGGTGATATACAGTCTACAGAGCCTGTGCACACTGGTATATACCACTACATGGTCACTTTATGGTGGTAATATATAGTCTTGTATCTATGACTATACAGTATGGTCACTGTATGGTGGTAATATACAGTCTGCAGAGCATTTGTACACTAGTGTCTACCACTATATGGTTACTGTATGGTGGTAATATAAAGTCTGCAGAGCATGTGTACACTGATAATTTCCACTATATGGTCACTGTATGGCGGTAATATTAGTCTTTGCACACTGATCTTTATTCAGTAATAGTATAGGGGTATCATTCAGTCACTATGTGGTGCCTATTTGTGATTGTGTTTTGGTGGTATAATCGTTTCCCTATATAGTGGCAATATGTTGGTGTTGGTCTAGCTATAATGGGATCTGTTTGGTAGCAGTATGATGATGATATGTTTGGTTAGGTATTTTCTCCTTATATTATCTAGTAACTGCATGAGAATTATTATCATATACTGGTAGATGTTCGTGGTCAGGGGCGGGACTGGCAGGAGAGGCCCCATTCAAAAGTTTGCTATGGGGCCCAGCATCCTCTAGTTATGCTCTCTAGCAAGCGTGTTATCAGTAGAAAGAGGTAGACGATCAACTAGTACCTATCTCTGCTTATCAGTAACAGTAGCAGGCTGTTAGTTGCAGCCAGCACCTCCCTTCCATGGCTGGGACTGGCGATAACTACGTTCCTGGTTGTTTAACTATTTAGATGTTGCAGTTAATGCATCTTAGTAGTTATACAGGAGGGGGTGCCCTCTCACAACTCTCTATTGGATCCACTGCGATGCAGTTTCAAGTTGGTGACTTGCAGGCATTGCAACTTGTATCCTAAATAAAGCTTTCCACCTTATGCCCTTTAACCCCATATTGCAAAATGTGCTATTACCCCCCTTTTTAAAACCAGAGGAAGAGTGTAATAGGAGAGCTGTAATAGCACACTATTCTGCAATACAACAGTCAAGTACCCTTGGGAGACTAAAATTACAAGTAAAACATTTTTTAAAAAGTTAAAAAAGTCCAATATATTAATATAGAATCTTATATACCCCGCATGGCGATCGCCATAAATAAAATCCCCAGCATCAATATAGTTTTGTTTTTTTTTGGGTTGTTTTGCCTCTCCAAAGGTTGGAATAAAAAGTAACCAAAAAGTCACAGGTATCCGAAAGTGGCCCCAATGAAAACCATACTTCAGTCTACAAAAAAAAGGGCTTAACCAGGTTTTATAGACAAAAAAATTTAAAAAAGTTAGGGTCCGCAAAAACAAATTAAAAAGTGAAATAAAAAAAAAAAAAGGAAATTGTACTGCCCTAAAAAAACCTAACATGTCAGTTATGCTGCACCCCAAAAAGGATGGTGCAATTTCCCTTTTCACCTACCTGCAGTGGGGTTAGCTGATGGCGCTATGCAGATCAGGATCAGGGTTTAAAATTTTTACTGGAATGAGCAGGAGAAAGAGACACCATTTGCCCTATTTTCCTTTTTGGTGCCAAAAATTTCTTTTCCTGCCCAAATTTTACATAAAAAAAAAATACAACACCAGAATTGAGCTCATAATATAAATCATGAAAAAACTTTGAACTCTCGGTTTTTCAAAAATTTTTTGTGTGCAGGAAATACTTATATTTGGGTGACATTGATTTTAACCATAGGGAAGGAAGGGGTGTTTCCCTTTTGGGGGTTTTGTCCCCCCCATCTACAGCTTTTCATAAGGGGAAACTTGCAGGTTGGGTTTTTTTTATTTTTTCTCTTGAATAATGGAGGTGGGTTGCCCCATAGAGGCCAGATTGGTCGATTGAGAGTAAAAAGATAGCACTGCCCATTTTGAATCACTTAAAAACGGGGGCAGTTTAAAACATCTTTTGATCAAAAATGTGAACTGGAGTCCAAGTTTTTTCAGTAGATGATACAAAAATGCTTCTTTAGGGTTTTCCCACAGTTTTTCCCCTTTTTGCGGGAGTGTGGCCGTGGGGGGTCTTGTGGCAGTATTTTCATGTGTCCCGCCCCCCTGCCAGGGCACCCAGGTTTGCATACTTTTTTTTCAGAAATGTTTTTGTGTGCAAAAAACAACTTTTTGGTGTACATTGATTTTACCTATATGGGAAGGAAGGGGTGCTTCCATTTTGGGTTTCTGCCCCCGGCCCACTTCACAGGCTGTCAAAAAGGGGGGAGCTTGGGGTTTGGGGTTTTTTTATTTTTTTTCTCTCGAATAATGGGGGGGTCGGTTGACCCGTGAAGGCCAAAGGGGCTCGATTTGAGGGAAAAATTTTGCATAGGTTTCCCGATTTTGAATCAATTAAAAGTCGGTGGCCTTAAAATTTTTTGGGTCAAAATAGGGAACCCCCGAGATTTCTAAAAAGTTTTTTATGCAAAACATAAAACAACCCCAAAACCAAATAACTTTAACGTAAAAGGTCGTGACAGAAAACAAAGGGGGTGTTAAAGTACTATTCTGAGGGTTTGGGGGCCCATTTCTTTAATATATTATTAGTGATTTACACAAGGATTACACGTAATATTAATCTTTGTGATATACTAAAGCTCTAAAAAGTAATTAACACAAAAGAGCATAATGTTCTTGACAAAGGGATCTGGCAAAGTTAGAGGCCTGGGCAAAAAATGGCAATGGGTTTAACATGGATAAATGTAAGTTTATGCAAAGGGGGGAAAGAAAAAATAATTCCTAATTATTTTTTTAAAACGGAAAAAAAACCCCCGGGGTAAAGTGACATTAAAAGGGACCTGGGAAACCTACTGGACGAAAAACTTAATTGTGCACCCCAGTTCGGGCAGCAGTCCAATGAAAAAAGGACTTGGGGGTGTATTAAAAGGGGCATAGAGGACATGATGAAATTATCATTCCCCCTTATATAAGTCACTGGTTAGACCACCATGGAAATTGTGTACAGTTTTGAGCCCATAACGGGGAAGACTTTGTAAGCTTGAATAGGTTTCAAAAAGGGGGGCAATAAAAGTAATATAAGGATTAGGTGGACACAATAAACCCCGAAAGAACAAAATTAGGATTTTTAGTTTTAAAAAAAAGGGTGAAAAGGTGACATAATAAATATTTTTAAATATATCAAAGGTCAGTTTAGAGATCTCTCCCAAGATCTATTGAGAACAAGAGGGCATCCTCTAAGTCTAGAGGACAGAAGGTTTCTACATAAACATAAAAGGGGTTCTTTTTTTAAAGCAGTGAAACTGTGGAAAATCTCCTTAGAAACTTGGTGGTGACTTCACTAAAAGAGTTCAAAAAGGGGTTTGGATGCATTTCTAGTGTGTAATAAAATAAAAAGTTTTTAGTGACCAGGATTCTGAAAAGGGTCTTTTATCCCGGATTTTTTCTGTTGCCGATTGGGGTTGGGGGGATTTTTTTTCCCTAAAATGGGACAATTGATTTAACCTCATTGGGGGTGTTTTACTTCCCCCTTTAACGCGATAGCACAATTGGCTGAACTGGATGGACATCTGTCAAACTACGTAACTATGTAACATAAATAGAGCAGTACAACTGAGGTCATAACATAAATAAAGCACCAGAACAAAGCTCAGAATAAATGTTGATATCCAGTGATTTGTCGTTCATATCTTTTTTCATTGGAGTCATTTTCCTTTTTTTCTTCATCCAACCAACACCTTTGAGATTAGTTAACCCAATCACAAGTCATCTCTGCAGCTTTTGCCTGCTCCTCTTTTTTTGCCCTTCACTTAAATCCAGTTTTAGTGCGCACAAGGGAAGGGGGCCTTTTCCCGTCAAAGCTCTTTTAGAAAAAATGCAGTTGGTACAATGATATCATCAAACAAATGCGCCACATGATGGTGCACAAAGCAGAACAGGTCTTGTTTGCATGCTACACCGCTGCAAATGTATCGCCATCTTTAAAGGGTGTTGCAAAAAAATCTTGAATGGAACTAGGCTGGCATTCTACTTTTTTAACATATTCGGAAAAATTCCACCTTTTACCCTATAACATTTCCGCCCCAATGTCCCCGCCTGTAAAATTTCATATTTGTATTCTCTAGGCACAGCTTTCAAGTCACTATAAGGAATCCACTTTGGCCGGGTGACAACTAAAAAGGCTGCATTTCATTTTGTCACTTTTGCAAAAACAATTATTAATATCTCTGTAAGTAATGAAATATGTGTGGTACCCTTACTTCTGATTTATTCTTACCTAATTTTAGTTCCTTTCAATTAACAAGGGAACTCTGAAGACTCAGGGGAAAAAAATCTCGGGTTGGTGGGGAAACCAAGGGTCGTGGGGTTCCCCGAAAGCAGACTGAGCATGTTTGGAAAAAAGCGATAAGGGGGCCCGGGGCAGGGGGAAACAAGAGGTTTAAATTAAAGAGCATGGGTCAGATACCAGGAAAACAGAATGTAACACTTGGGAAGCATACCAACAACAGGCAGCAAGAGTAGAAGGAAGTGGAATAATATAGAGTCCAGCGCAGGGTGATTGCCAATCAATAGTGCTCTGGGTCTTTATATTTTAAAGAGCTGGCATGCACGTGCCCAAGGAGATGGGTACGTGCTCGCCGGTCAGGGAGACAGGGAGCAGAGCAGGAGCGGGGAGAGGTAAGTGATGACAAAAATTTTCAGTTTAACACAGTACAATTTGAAAAAGACAGAACAAATATGTTTAGAACAATTTGCAAAGCTGCCTTCTAACAAACCACAAGACTTCTGGAGCAATATCCTTTGGACATAGGAGAAATAAATGGAGATGTTTGACCATAATGCACAGCGTCATATTTGATAAAAACCAAACAAAATAGATCAGCACAAACAACTCATAACTACTGTCAAGCATGATAGTAGAGTAGTGATCATTTGAGCTTGTCTTGCAGCCAAAGGACTTTGGTACCTTGCAGTCACTGATTAGTTCACAAACTCCCCTATATACCAAATCAATCTAGAGACAAATGTGCGGCCTGCTATCTCACAGCTAACGCGTAGCCAAAACTGGGTTATACATCAGAACAATGATTCCAAGTATACCAGTAAATCTACAACAGTATGGCTGTAAAAGAAAAGAATCAAGGTGTTGCAGAGGCATAGTCAAAGTCCAGACCTCAACCCAATTGAAATGCTGTGTGGATATTGAGAGAGCTGTGTGTAAACAAATACCCACAAACCTCAATGATCTGAAGCAACATTGTAAAGTGTGACAAAATTCCTCCAAAATGATGTAAGAGACATATAACGTCAAACAATAAACAATTACTTCAAGCTATTGCTGCTCTAGGAGGTTCTACAAGGTATTGTTTTCTAGGATGTACTTAGTTTTTCACACCGAGAAGCTTTTCCATTTGGCTTAGTTTTTGTTACATAAATAATGACATAAGTGGAATCTATTGTGTGTAGTTTATCTAAAGTTGTGTTTACCTAATTTTAAGATCTTCTAAGGACTAGATTATTATTTTTGTATGTCCTGATACTTAAGAAACATAGGTGTACTTTTTTTTTCATTACTGCAACTGACTTACGGTTTCACTCTTCATGCTGCAGAAGTATGGGTAGAATTTATGGATGTGCATCTGTAGTGCTTCTGAGCCCAGTTGTAGAGCGTGAAAGATGGCCACCAATTTGCAACAATTGGCCTTGGTTTTCTCATTACTCACAATATTTAAAATAATTTTTTTGAAAATCCTACCAGAAATAAAGGCTTGATGGCGGTCAGTAGAGTGTCATGCAGCTGTGCTCACAGTCACTTGCGGCCTACCTTGCATTTGCCATGCAGCTTTTCCTGTTTGTTTGGCCATGCTGTATGCACCATGCGGCCATGATCCACCTGGCTACTAGGGGAGGTGCGGCCCTATTCTACTGTTATTTATTCCTCTGTAGGTTCAACTGGGAGTGGCTTCTCTAACCAATCACCTTTCACCTGGGGCTTTATTAAGCACGCTCTTCCACCCCTCTGGGCCTCAGTCATGGTGTTTACCCGGCTCCGATCATTATGCCTTGTCTATCTAGTCCTTGTCTGCTTATTCCATGCTATGTCTCTCGGTCCTGCTGTTGGCATGTCATTTTTTGCTGCCTGTATCCAAAAACTGGGCGATCTCCTGGTATTTATACTCTTTGCTAATTGTGCTCCTATTTGCAAGCTCCTTCCCCTTTTGGGGCTCTTTTCCTGTCTAGCTCCTAGCTTACCCCTGGGGTTTTTTTTGTATTCTTTTTGGGTTGGGTTTTTTTCTTTGCCTCCTTTTTTCTGTTTTGACATCTGCTTATGTTTTTTTATTGTTTTTTAGGTCTCCGTCCCATATCTGTATCTCTGCCTCTGTTTTTTGCCTGTTCTTTGTGTCTTATTTGGGTCAGTTTTGTTTAAGTTCCTATGTCCCCTTTCCTCTGTGTGGTGCCTGGATTGTCTTTGGTGCCTTTGTCAGTGTGGTGCCTGCATTGGTGCGTCTAACCTGTCCAGGGTCAGCTGCCACTACAGAGGACTGCTCTGAGGTCGCACCTGGCAGCCACTGGGGTTAAGCCATCCTTACCATCAAAGCCTCTGTGAGAAACCCGATGGCCGCTAAGTGACGACCCCTCGGAGTAAGCTTGATAGTGGCACAGTGGGTCCACTACCCCCGTGGAAAAAGTGTAGAGTTTCTATTTAAAAAATTCACTTTTGACAACTGTCCCACCATCTGCCTGGGACCGTGTCGCACAAATTACATTTTGTAAATCTTTTTTCGCCCAATCTAATAACCAGGTCAATATCTAAACACAAAAAGAAAACTAATTATGTTTCTGTGTTTGAGTTGGGGCAATTACAAATTTTATGTAGCCTTGGATAGTTTTTCTTATTACGAAAAAATAGGAGTTGAACCTTATGACCATTCTACGGAGATAAGATAGAAATTATTTGGTCTCCAATAGTGGAGAACATGAGAAATCAGACTTTCTTATCTCAGTGCAATCAAGGTAAGTAAAAACACAATACATGATATTATTAATCAGTGTCTTGCATTTGATGAATTATATTATTTGTGTTTTTATTAAAAGGAATACATAAATGACATTCTCTTTTCCTGCCATGTGGGTCTGTTCCTTTTTTTAATCTTTGCTTCTTGTCTGGTATCTTGCTTGTTTTATCACTAATAAAACAAAGCAACTAGAAGTTGGCACAAAACAATGAGAAGACAGTGTTTGCTGAAATTACTACTTCTCTATTTCTTTTAGAAAGTGTTACCGAAGCACTAACGGCGACATGTCAGAAACTTTTGACCCCCCCAACGCCCCGTTTTAAAAACCCATTAAATGAGTTTTATATACCCCGCAAAAACCTTCAAAATTTTGGATCTTTGGGGATCCCTTTTTTTAGTACAATTTAATGCACCTAATTTGGCACAAAGCATAATTAGGCACATACATACTAGCATATTTGATGTCCTACTTTAGGGACATTCAAATGTGT
>JAODAL010050499.1:0-27363 GCA_025379985.1 Phyllomedusa bahiana
GGGCTTGGAAGAAAGCCAGGTAGACCCCCTTATAGCCGGGTAAAACCCCCCCATAACCAGGTAGGCCCCTTACGGGCCGGTGATGCCCCCCTTTAGCCAAGTAGAACCCCCCTCTGTAAGGTAGAGCCAAATTTTTGTAGCCAGTAGGGCCCCCTTGTTACCAGGTAGGGCCCCCATTGTTAGACGGTAGGTGCCCCATTTTACCGGTTGCCCCCATTGGTTGCCGGGTAGTGCCCCCTTGGGTTGCCGGGTAGTGCCCCCATTGTTTCCGGGTATGCCCCCTTGTTGGGAAAGGTAGTCCCCCATTGTTAGGAAGGTATGCCCCAGTTTGCCAGGTAGTGCCCCCTTTTTTTTTGCCGGGTAGATGTCCCCCTGTTGCCAGATAGTGCCCCCATTGTTAGCCAGGTAGTCCCCCCATCTGTTAGCCAGGTAGTCCCCCCATTCTGTTAGAGGTAGTGCCCCCATCTTTTTACCAGATAGTGCCCCCATCTGGAGCCAGATATGCCCCCCCATTGTGGCCGGGTAGTCCCCCCTTTTGTGAGCCAGGTATGCCCCCTCGTTCCCCAGGTAGTCCCCCATTGTTAGCCAGGTATGCCCCCTCTGTTAGCCAGGTAGTGCCCCTTTGTTGCCAGGTAGTGCCCCTTTGTTGCCAGGTATGCCCCCTTTGTTGCCAGGTGATGCCCCCATTGTTGCCGGTATTTCCCTCTCTGTTACCAGGTAAGCCCCCCAAAGCTAAAAAAATAAAATAAAAAAATCCACTTCCCTCCCCGGCTCCGCAGCGCGGCCGCCCCTGCCCGATCTCTTCAGGGGGCCAGGGGGAAGTGAGAGCGCCGCGCGTCACCCCCTGCACCGCGCGACTTCCCCCTGCGCCGCTGCCCCGTATGTGCATGCAGGGGGGGGAGGGGGGAGGGGCGATCCTCCTGCTCCTCCCCCACAGTGGACCGCGGGCGGGTGAGGGGCGCAGGGGGCCGTTCACCCGCCTTTAGGACGGTCGGCGGCGCAAGAGTAGCGCACCAGCGCTACTCTTGCGCCGCGGAAAATTTAAAGGACCCCCGCCGCCCGCAGGCGCGGGGGGAATGCCAATCCCCCGGAGGGCGGGGGGGACCCCAAATAGCGGGACCCCCCCCCCAAAAACGGGAGTTGGGATTTTGGCATCATTTTACCACTGAGGCGGGATTGGCCCCAGCACATTACCCTGAGGTCAGGGGTTGGCAGCGCATCAGTGACCCAGAGGGCGGTGATTGGCTGCCACATTGACCACAAGGTCGGATTGGGTGCAGCACATTGACCACAGAGGCAGGGGTTGGCTGCAGCATCATGTGACCACAGAGGCAGTGATTGGCTGCGTTCATGTGCCACAAGGCAGTGATTTGGCCGCAGCACATGTGACCAAAGGGCGTAAATTGCCGTGATATGTTTACCACAGGCCGGGTTGGCTGCGCTCATGTGACCACGAGGTCAGTGATTGGGTCGGCCAATTTACCCCAGAGGTCTAAAAATTTCCCCAGACCCTGTGCCACAGAGGGCATGATTTGGCCCCAGCTCATGTAATACAGAGGTCAGGGATTTGGGTGCAGCATCATGTACCCGGATCAGTGATTGGCTGCAGCATCATGTGACCAAAAGGTCAGTGATTTGGGGTGCAGCATCAGTACCACAAGGGCATGATTGGCTGCAGCATCATGTGACCCAAAAAGGTCATGATTGGCGCGCACATGTGACCCAGAGGTCAGGGATTTTGGGGGCAGTTCAGTGACCACGGAGGTCAGGGATTGGGCGGCAGATCAGTGACCAAGAGCTCAGGATTTCGCGGCATCATGTGACCAGGAGGTCAGGGGTTGGCTGCGGGATCATGTGACCACGGGGGTCAGGGATTGGCAGTATCATGTACCACGGGGGTCAGGGATTGGCTGCAGAACATGTGACCACGGAGGTCAGGGATTGGGGGCAGTATCATTTACCACGGGGGTCGGGGTTGGCTGCAGCAATGTGACCCAAGCTCAGGATTGGTCGGGGATCATGTACCACAGAGGGCATGATTGGCCCCAGCACCATGTGCCACAAGGCAGTATTGGCTGCAGCATCATGTACCACGAGGGCAGTGATTGGCTGCAGCACCATGTAACCATGAACGTGACTCACAGTGGGGGTTTGGGGGGAAGGGGCACGGAGCTCTATAATGGATTTGATGGGAAGGAAGAATGGGGTTTTTTTTTTCTATTTTAGCCATTGCATTTTTTTTAAAAGTCTTGGAAAACCCCTTTAAGAAAGCCAGGTGTCAAAACCTGAGGAAGCTCTGAAGGCCGCCATGTTGGTTCTCACCCAGCTTTCCTAGAAGCAGATAATGCAATGTCTAACAGCTGGGGATGTTGTGAATGTAGGAATCAATGTGTAATGTGAACAGGTCGGACAGTCTGGAGCAGCCGGACCGGCGACTTATGCGCCCTCTCTGCTGTTTTCTTACTGGGGCAAGGCAGGCGGCAGCTCTACCTGTAATTACCCGGCTCGCTGTGCCACACGGCCTGCACACCTATAGTCCGGGCTGCCAGGACCACATTCCTGCCGCGCCATGTGACATCAATGTGATCTCTATGGCTCATGCAAATGACTATTAAACGTGCAGAGGTGCAAGTGCTGTCACCGCCAAATTTATGGAAGGGACCCCCCCAGGAGGGGGGAACGCAGGATACCAGAAACCCAAATACACCCATCCTACGGGGCCAAAAGGGTATGCCCGTCCTGAGAGGGGAAAGGATAGGCACACTGTGAAGGGGGTAAAGGATATGCCCGATCCTAAGAGGGGTTAAAGCATACAGTAGATAATAGATAAAAAAGAAATAGATAGATATAAGATAGAAAATTAGATAATAGAAAATTATAGAGAAAATAAAAATAATGATAAAAGATAGATATATGGGAGAAAAAAAATAATAGGAAATGATAATAGATAATGGGGATAGATATAATAGAAAATAAAGGAATAGTAGATAATATAAAAAGATAGATAGAAAAGAAAAAATTTAAGAGGGAAAATAGATATAAAAGAAAAATAAAAATAGATAGGGGTAGATAATAGATAGATAAAGTAGATGGAAATATAAAGATAAAATTAGATAATTAGAGTAGATAAAGGGAATAGATATGGAAGATAGAATAAAATAAAATAGATAGAAAAGATGATAAAATAATATGAATAGATATGAGAAGATAGATAGGGAAAAGATAGAAATAGAGATAGATAAAAAGAAAAGAGGATAGATAGATAAAAATAGAAGAAGATAGAAAAAAGGGAGATAAAATTAGATAGAAAATGAAAAGTAATAAAAAAAAAAATAGAAGATAGGATGAAGATTTTAAATAAAAATTAATAGGGAAGATAGATTAAAAAGATAGGAGATGAAAATAGATAGAAAGATTGAAAAATAGTAGATGATAGATAGATAGATAGAAGAAAAAGGATAAGAATGGATAATAGATCGGGACCTAAAATCTTTTGTTAAAATTTTTAAAATTTTGGGAAAACTGATAAATGGTTAATTTTACCTTATGTTCAATAAAATTAGAAAAAAAATCTGTTTAAAAAAACCCCCAAAATAAAATTTAAACTTTTACTTCGAGAACGTGGGGTGCCTTTTGGAAACCGCCAAGTACGGATTTTTTTTGTTTTTTATTTTAAAACCCCCCAATTTTTTTAAAAAAAACCTTTTTAAGTAAGGGTTAAAAACAACCCCCTTTCCCTCACGAGCCCGAAGTCCTATTTTATTTTTTTTAATATATCCAGAAAAAGAAAAGATATGAGAAAAATATTTTTAGAAAAAATTAAAAAGAAATAGATAAAAATATAAATAGATAGATAATAAATAGAAAAAGTTTAGAAAATTTAAAAAGATAAAAGATAGAAAAATAAAAGTTTAAAAAAAATTTAATAAAAAAGAAAAAAGATTTTGAAGATAGATGGGAAAAAAAATAAAAAAAATAAATATGAAAGATAGATAAAAAATAAAAAAAAAATAAAAAAAATAAAAATTAATAAAAAGATAAAAAAGGGATAGAAAAAAGGAAGTAGTAGTAAAAAGGAAAAATTAAAAATAGATAGAAAAAGGGAAGATAGATATAAAAATTTTTGGGGTTTGTTGGGGGATGATGGGAGTAATTTTATAGTTTTTTTAAATTTGAGAAATAGATAGAATGGGAAAAAAAATGAAATATAGATATAATAATAGAAAATTTAAGATTTAGATAGGATAGAATAATATGAGATAGTTTGGTTTTAAAAAATAAAGTAGATAGATTAAAGATAAAATAAAGAAGAAATTTTGAAAAAAATGAGAAGATATGAGAAAAAGATAGATAGATTTTAAAGATAGTAGAGATAGATAGATAAAAATAGATAGATTAATAATAGATAGAGCCAGGCCCATCCCCAGGGCTCAGGTGCAGAGCCGTAGGCATGGCTATGTCCCCCCCTGCGGTGGCCTCTCTATTTCCCGCTGCGATACTTACCTGCCCCCGGGCCCTGTTTCTGTTGTGGGTCCCCCACCTGTGCTTACTTACCGACCCTCACTCCTGCTCGCTCTCGCCCTTAGTGGCAGCCTGTGCGCAGGAGCGCCTCCTAGGGCGATGCAGCAGCCTTCTGCTATTTAAAGGGACAGTGTCCCAGTTTCCTGCCAGGTGACCTCTGGCTATAAAAGGAGCTTTCTGCCCTTGCTCCTGGTCATTCATTTTTTCTACCCACAAAAAAAAGGGTTTACCCCGGGTGCGCATCACTGCTGATTACCCTTTTGTTCCTGCGGTACCGTCCTATTTGCTTATACCTCCCTGCACCGTCCCATCTTTGTATAACTCCGTAACAAAGTTCGTTATCTGCCTGGACGCGCTACCCCTGCGGTGCCTGTTTCCTACCAGCACCTGCTATCCTTTTCCCCACTTGGCTACCTCTGCAGTTTCACCACGAGGCTCCCCAACCCGGCCCCCCTTTTTCCCTAGAACGGCGATGTAGTCAAGTGGCGAGTTGTCCGTGTTTAGCAGAGGGCGTCACCTTCATCTCCGTCGGCTCCTGGCATTGTGGCTTACCTTCTATTTCTGGACACAGGTGGAGGGCGGCGGCTGTGACGTTGCTCATCCATCCTCTGTGCGTGTTGTCTGACTCACTACTTTCTGTGCTCCCGTGCCTCCTGTCTGGATGCTCCATCATGCATAGCAGAGCTGGAGGACGGTTCGGAGGGGCCTCCATCATGCACACAAGCTGGAGGATGGTTCTAAGGAGCTCCACTGCACACAAAGCTGGAGGGCGGTTTTTGGAGGACGCTCCATCAGCACAGCAGAGCCGGAGGCGGGAGGATGCTCCTCATGCCCAAGCTGGGCGTGGGGGCGCTCCATCAGCACAGCAAGCGGAGGACGGTTCTGGAGACGCTCCATCAGCACACAAGCTGGAGGCGTGGAGGACGCTCCATCATGCACAGCAGAGCGGGGGGGGGTGGAGGGGCCTCCACATGCACAGCAAGCTGGGCTGGAGGGCGCCCCCATGCACACAGAGCTGGACGTGGAGGAGCCCATCATGCACGCAAGCTGGAGGACTTTTTGGAGGGCCCCCCATCAGGCCAGCAAGCTGGGGGACTTCTGGGGGATTCCCTTCATGCACAGCAGAGCTGGAGGCGTGGAGGATGGTCCATCATGCACAGCAGAGCTGGAGGCGGTTTGGGGACGGTTTTTGGGGGGACCCTCCATCAGCACAGCAATTGAGGGGTGGGGGGATGGTTCTGGAGGACGCTCCATCATGCACAGCAGAGCTGGAGGACGGTTCTGGAGGATGCTCCATCATGCACAGCAGAGCTGGAGGACGGTTCTGGAGGATGCTCAAACAGCACAGCAGGCTTTAGGGTTGGGGGATGGGTTCCGGAGGATGCTCCATCATGCACAGCAAGCTGAGGCGTGGAGGATAGTTCTGGAGAACCCTACATCAGGCACATAAGAGCTGGAGGACGCTCCATCATGCACAGCAGAGCTGGAGGACGGTTCTGGAGGACGCTCCATCATGCACACAAGCTGGAGGGGTGGGGGATGCTCCATCAGCCGCAAGGGTGGAGGCGGGGTTTTGGGGGACCCCCATCAAGCACGGAGCTGGGGTG
The DNA here is from genome assembly GCA_025379985.1 of Phyllomedusa bahiana. Taxonomy (NCBI): domain Eukaryota; kingdom Metazoa; phylum Chordata; class Amphibia; order Anura; family Hylidae; genus Phyllomedusa; species Phyllomedusa bahiana. The sequence goes on from JAODAL010050499.1 coordinate 6,129, forward strand.
GAGGTGGTTCTGGGGACCCCACATGCACACAAGCTGGGGACGGTTCTGAGGGAACTCCCTCATGTAACAAAGCGGAGGGCGGTTCGGAGGATAGTTTGGGGACCCACCATCATGCACAGCAGAGCTGGAGGACGGTTCTGGAGGACGCTCCATCATGCACCAAGTGGAGACGGTTTGGGGGATTCCATCAGCACAGCAGAGCGGAGGATGGTTTTTGGAGGGGCCCATCAGGGACGCAGAGCTGGAGGGTGGGTTTTGGGGGAGCTCCATCTGCCACGAGCTGGAGGAAGCCCATCCTGCCAGCTGAGCTGAGGACTTTGGAGGATGCTCCATCATGCACAGCAGAGCTGGAGGACGGTTCTGGAGGACGCTCCATCATGCACAGCAGAGCTGGAGGACGGTTCTGGAGGACGCTCCATCATGCACAGCAACTGAAGGGCCCGGGTTTTGGAGGACGCTCCACAGCCACGGCGGAGGACGTTCTGGAGGACCCTCCATCATGCACAGCAGAGCTGGAGGACGGTTCTGGAGGACACTCCATCATGCAAGCAACTGGGGGCGGGAGGGGGCTCCACATGCACACAGAGCTGGAGGACGGTTTTTGGAGGACGCCCACATGCAAGCAGAGCTGGGGAGGTTTTGGAGGACCTCCAACAGCACAGCAAGCTGAGGACGGTTCTGGGGGACCCCATCATGCACACAACTGGAGGACGGTTCTGGGGGACCTCCCTCAGCACAGCGAGCGGGGGCGTGAGGACGCTCTCAGAAGAAAATTGAATGACATTGGAATGCCGCAGGTTAATTCTAGCTCAGCGGATTGTGCGCTCTGAGGATTTGCTATGTGCAGGTTTTCAGCGTGACGTGTCCATGGCAGGACGGTTCTGCACAGTCACCCCGTCCCCACTGCTGCCATCACATTTTTTGGGTATATTTGTGCCTGTGTTACAGGTGTGGGGTGTCAATACAGCCGAGGTGGCGTCTGCCGCACACACAGATAGGTCCCCAGACAGTGCGCTGAATGTGGCCCCTCAATCAGCCCCCCAGCACACCAGTGCCATAAAAACACCCAGCTATCACCGTCTCCACCTCCACAGTGTGGGCACCTTTTCTTTTTTTTTTTTACAAAATTTTGGGACAAATTTAAAGGGCCTTGGAAAAAAAACAAACCTGTTCCCCCCTGAGGTCACAGTCCCTCCGGTATAAAAGGGTTCATATTTTTACCATCACTACTAACAGTGAGCAATGCCAGGATTGTGTGCGCCCGGCCTGGGGAATGAATACAAGCAGCGGCAAAACATTGGCAAAACTGTACAGCCATTAAAGGGGCGCTCTTACCACAATGATTCGCTTTAAACCTGGAGGCAAAGGTTAATAGAGACTATTACCAAATACATTGCTGTTCTGATTCTGCTTCCTTTCAGACCTAGTGCAGTTCTTATCTCCTGCTTGTGTACACAAGCTTCCCTAGGTTACGGACCACCTCTCTCTCTGCTCTCGCCGTGGTTAAAATGGTGATGTCAATTACTGCTGGGTCTTATCAGCAACACAGGAGCTTGTTTGTCTTTCTTACTAACAAACTTTAACCCTTTAGAGTTCTGTAGTCTTCTGCCCTGCTGTTTAGTTTGCTCCAATGTCCCTCTTACAGGCTTAGATAGGAATAGCAGAGCTGAAATTTCAGTCACTGCTGTAGAACTCCCACATCCTAAACAGGAAGTGGGAGCCTGAAGCTGTAAAACCTCCCACAATCTGCACAGGAAGCGGGAGCCTGAAGCTGTAAAAATTCCCACAGCCTGAACATGAAGCAGGAACCTGAAGCTGTAGAACCGTCTACAGTCTGAATAGGAAGTGGGAACCTGAAGCTGAAGAACCTCCAACAGCCTGAACAGGAAGTGTAGTCTGAAGCTGTAGAACCACCCACAACCTGAATAGGAAGTGGGAGCCTGAAGCTGTAGAACCACCCACAGCCTAAACAGGAAGGGGGAGCCTGATGCTGTAGAGTCGAACACAGCCTGAACAGGAAGTGTGAGCCTGAAGCTGTAAAAACTGTCCACAACCTGAACAGGAAGTGGGAGCCTGAAGCTGTAGAACCACCCACTGCCTGAATAGGAAGTAGGAGTCTGAGGCTATAGAACTGAACACGGCCTGAACAGGAATTGGGACCCTGAAGCTCTAGAACCACCCATAGTCTGAACAGGAAATGAGAGCCTGAAGCTGTAGACCCACCCACAGCCTGAATAGGAAGTAGGAGTCTGAGGCTATAGAACCGCCCAAAGCCTGAACAGGAATTGGGATCCTGAAGCTGTAGAACCACCCATAGCCTGAACAGGAAGTAAGGGCCACATGTATGAAAACTGCGAAGGTCTAAAACTCACCTATGGGCAAAAAAAGTTTTAGACCTAAACAGTTTTCATACATGTGGCCTTAAGAGTCTGAAGCTGTAGAACAGTCCACATTCTGAATAGGAAGTAAGAGTCTGAAGCTGGCAGTAGGAGCATTGTAAGAACATCAGTGTTCATTCACTGCTCGTGGCCCATGCAGTGTTGTGAGTGTTCACCTGCAAATCCATGCGGGCACTCATTAAAGGGGTTTTGCCACAATCACATCTCCTACCTCCTGCCTCCAGCTCTGTGTGCTCAGAAGGGGGCATGTGTGATTTGTTTGAGCTGCAGATCATGTGACCCAGCAGGATGACATCACCGGGCCTTTCCTCTCTGTAGTCAAAGAAAGGTCTGTTTATGTATAGCATTGTAAGTAGCTACACTGTAGCTCAGAGGTAACATTTTTGCTTTACAGCACAAGAGTCCTAGGTTCAAATCCCTGCAGGAACTTAACCTGTGGATTTTTTTTCTCTTTATCAATGCACAGACTTGATTGAGGTTTTTTTTTTTATTTATTTGCACTGTTTGACTTATTACTAACTGGTCCAAAGGACAGGAGTAGAGTGACAGCACCCGGGGTTTGAACACTCAGTAGCTTCCAGAGAAGAGAGGTGATGTCTGAGCATGTGCGGCCAGGACTGAGGAGCTCTCAGCCCTGGTCGTATCCCCTGGAGACGAGCTGCAAACAATGGGTCACTAAAGGAGCAGCTAAAACAAAAACGGTGCAGAATTTTTAATAATGATGAATGGTGAAAATATTTATTATTTAATTTTCAAACTTCCCACGCCAATTTTACTTCGTTGCAAAACCCCTTTAAGCGAATTCAAAACCCTGATGTGAGGTGCTGCAGTGGTTCCCGGCCACCTCATGGGTGCACCGTAACCGTGCCATGTATTCCTACCTTTATTTTTAAGTAAGGGTTCTCCAAGATAAGGAAAACGTGGCTGCTTTCAAAATCAGCGCCACCCCTGTACACAGGTGTCTGTGATACTGCAGCTCAAGCCCATTCGAGCTGCAATACCTGCCATGAACTCAGGACAGGGGTGGCGCTGTTCCTGCCAGAAAGCAGCCGTGTGTTGTAATTCTGCACAGCCCTCGGGTCACGCGGCTTCTGGTGTCTGCTGAATGGAAGCTTCCTGTGCTGGGACAGGATATTACAGTCATTGTGAAACATCTCGTAAGACAGGATGATGGTGTTTTTCCCTTCTCTGTGTCGGATTCCTTGAATGAATAATTGGAGGAGGGTGGAAGTTGTGTCACTACACGGGGGCAGGAGACGCCTCTCAGTCCTCCCACTAATGAACATCTACATAGAAAAGAGACAGTGCAGGGGGCAGCTCCACCCCGCGCCCAGGTCATCTCCATGTGTGGATGGTGTGCTGGATAGACAGAGAGAAATGACAGTGAAACTTCTGCAAACAGAGGAGTAGGCGTCGCCCGAGGGCGAGGAAGAACCTGCCGCTTAGAAGAAAACGAGAATAGAGAGTCAGGCGCAGATAGCGGAGCGACACCACATAGGGCGGAGTACACAGGGCGCTTTATAATCTCCCCATCAGTATCCATGGGCGGAACTATAGCCATAGCGAATGCTATAGAGCCCAGAGGTTAAGGGGGCCCCACTCAGGTACAACAACATGGTTCCTTTTTCTACGGAACAAGTTGTTGGCGGTATTATTTATACCTCCCTGATATATGGTGGTATTATTTATACCCCTCTGATACATGGTGGTATTATTTATACCTCCCTGATATATGGTGGTATTATTTATACCTCTCTGATATATGGTGGTATTATTTATACCTAACTGATATATGACGGTATTATTTACACCTCCCTGACATATGGCGGTATTATTTACACCTCTTGTTGGGGATATATGAGCGGTATATATTTATACACTCCTATGAATATATTGTCGTTGATGTATTTTTATACCTCCCTGATATATGGTGGTATTATTTATACATATCTGATATATGGTGGTATTATTTATACCTCCCTGATATATGGCGGTATTATTTATACATCTCTGATATATGGCGGTATTATTTATACCTCCCTGATATATGGCTGTATTATTTATACCTTTCTGATATTTGCTGGTATTAGTTATATCTCTTTGATATATGCCGATATTATTTATACCTCTCTAATATATGGTGGTATTATTTATACCTCCCTGGCATATGGTGGTATTATTTATACCTCTCTGATATTTGTCGGTATTATTTATACCTCCCTGATATATGGCAGTATTATTTATACCTCTCTGATATTTGCCGGTATTATTTATACCTCCCTGACATACAGCGGTATTATTTATACCTCCCTGATATATGACGGTATTATTTATACCTCTCTGATATATGAGCGTATATTTATACCACTCTGATATATGGCGGTATTATTTATACCTCCCTGATATATGGTGGTATTATTTATACCTCTCTGATATATGGTGGTATTATTTATACCTTCCTGATATATGGCGGTATTATTTATACCTCCCTGATATATGGTGGTATTATTTATACCTCTCTAATATATGGCGGTATTATTTAGCGTCGTTCCCCCGGAGGGATCCTGCGCCTACAAGGATGGAATTTCTGACAAGGAAACAACGCTAATTTGGGGATGACGCTTTCAGCACACGTCGTGTGAGCGTACCCTAAGCCAATGACAGGCCTCAGCGGTCGCTGCTCGCATGTACAGCACGGGACCAGTAACTGACTCATGGCGAATGCAACATCACTGCTGGGGGAACAGTGGTGGACACTGGGGCTCTGGCAATGGCAGGAGAGGCGAGGACCAGTTAAGGTTTTATTTTGACCTATTTACAGAAAGTACAGTGTTTCCAAAAATCTTGGAAAACCCCTGTGATTGACTTTTATTGGCACCGCCCCCGTGTGTGCCTGAGAGTGAGACGTGAAGCCGTGCACAGAGTCTGCGTGAACAGAAAAACAACCGCAAAACCAGGAATCGCAGGGACTATTGGCATCGACGCTGCACCGCGTAGTTCTATCATTAATGGAGTGTTCACAATAATATGGATATCAAGCTTGTGCACTACACCCCAGTCTGTTCTATGGGAGTTCCCAGTACAGGGGAGCGCTGTTTTCTCCATTCTGTTCTATGGGAGTTCCCAGTACAGGGGAGCGCTGTTTTCTCCATTCTGTTCTATAAGAGAGCACTGTGTACTTCATTCTGTTCTATGGGAGTTCCCAGTACAGGCGAGCGCTGTGTTCTCCATTCTGTTCTATGGGAGTTCCCAGTACAGGGGAGCACTGTGTTCTCCATTCTGCTCTATGGAGCTCCCATACAGGGGAGCGCTTGTTCTCCTTTTTGTTTATGGAGCAGTACGGGGGCCTGTGTTCTCCATTTTTTTTATGGGGTTCCCCCGACAGGGGGAAATGTGTTTCCCCCTTCATTCATGGGGGTTCCCCGTACAGGGAGCCTGTTTTTCCTTCTGTTTTGGGGGTTTCCCCAAACAGGGGGAGCGTGTTTTTTATTCGTTTATGGATTTCCCCGTACAGGGGGGTTTTTCCCTTTTGCTGGGGGTTCATAAGGGGGCCTGTTTTCCCCTTCTGTTCTATGGGGTTCCCATACGGGGGCTGTTTCTTCTTTTTCCCCCGGGAGTTCCCAGTACAGGGAACGCTGTGTTCTCCATTGTCCATGGGGGTTCCCAGTACAGGGGCGCTGTGTTTTATTCTGTTTTGGGGGTTCCCCGAAGGGAGCCTGTGTTCCCATTTGTTTTTATAGGAGTTTTTTCCAAGGGGTTTACAAGGAGCACTGTGTTCTATTTCTTCAGGATTCCCCGTAAGGGACCTGTGTTTCCCTTCGTTCTATGGGGTTTTTCCCGCAAGGGGGGCACGTGTTTCCATTTTGTTCTATGGGGGGTTCCCCCAAAAGGGGGGCCTGTGTTCTCATTCTGTTCTATGGGATTCCCCGTACAGGGAGGGTGTTTTTCCTTCTTTTTATGGGGGGTTCCCCGTACAGGGGGGCCCGTTTTCCCATTCTGTTTTTATGGGGGTTCCGGCGGGGGGCCTGTGTTTCCATCGTTCTATGGGGGTTTAGACAGGGGAGCCTGTGTTCTCCATTTGTTTTAAGGGGGGTTCCCAGTACAGGGGGGCTGTGTTTCTCCATTCGTTTATGGAGTTCCCCCGTACAGGGGGGCCGTGTTTTCCATTCTTTTATGGGAGTTTCCCCCGTAAAAGGAGCGCTGTTTCCCATTCTGTTCTATGGGGCCCCGTACAGGGGAAACCCGTTTCCTCTTCGTTCTAAGGGGGTTCCCAAAAAGGGGGGCCTGTGTTTTCCCTTTTTTTTTGGGAGTTCCCCCTACAGGGGGCCTGGTTTTTCCATTTTTCATGGAGTTCCCCGTACGGGGCTTTTCTCCAAAACTGTTTATGGAGTTCCCATCAGGGAACCTGTGTTCTCCATTCTGTTCTAGGGAGTTCCCGTCAGGGGGGCGCGTGTTCTCCATTCTGTTCTATGGGAGTTAGCTCAAAACTGTTAAGGAAATGCGTTCGCATGTTTCCCCACCGTTCTGTTTTTCACAAAACATTGTTTTGCAGGTCCTCACAACTCTCATTATCAAGCAAAAGGTTTTAATTTCCTGACAAAGTCTCGGGAAAGCAGGGGTTTTTTACGGCAGAAAGTCCTTTTCCCGGGGGGGGGAAGAGTTTCACCAAAAGCAATGAACCCCCAGAAATCAAAAATTGACAACCCTTTTTGAAGGGATTTTTCTTTGGGTTTTTTAGAAAAATTTTTCTGTTTTTTTATCTTTTTAACTTTTTGGGGAAAACTGGATAAAAGTGTCCCGGCTCCCCCCGGGTCATCACTGGCTTCCCGGGGTCCCCCAGGGTCTTTTCTCGGCTTCCCGGTCCCCCCGGTTTATCACCCGCTGTCCCCCCTCCCCCCCCGGGTTATCACTCGGGTGTCCCGGGTCCCCCCCGGGCATTTACTCGGATGTCCCCCTCCCCCCGGGTCATCACCCTCGGCTTTCCCCGGGTCCCCCCGGGTTTATTTTTCCGGCTGTCCCCCCTCCCCCCCGGTCAAACACCGGTGTCCCCGGGTCCCCCCGGGGCATCAACCCCGGCGCCCCCGGCTCCCCCGGGTTTATTCCCTCGGGTCCCCCCGGGTCCCCCCGGGTCATCACTGGTCCCCGGCTCCCCCCGGGTCATCCCCTGGCCCCCCCGGGTCCCCCTGGGGTCATCCTCGGGTGGGCCCGGCTCCCCCCCGGGGCATCACCCCCCGGCTGTTCCCCGGGTCCCCCCGGGGTCACCCTTCTCGGCTTTTCCCCGGGTCCCCCCGGGGCACACGGCCCGTCCCCGGGTCCCCCCTGGGTCACCACCGGCTGTCCCGGCTTTCCCCCTGGGCCCACTGCGGCTCCCCCCGGGTCCCCCAGGGGCAACACTCGGGTGTCCCGGGTCCCCCCGGGGCCCCAATACTTGGGTGGCCCCGGGTCCCCCGGGGGATCACCCCGGCGTCCCCGGTTTCCCCCGGGGTTTACACCCCCGGCTGTCCCGGACCCCCTGGGTTCCCCCTTCAAATCGGCTGTCCCCACCCCCCGGGGGCACCCCTCGGCTCCCCCGGCTCCCCCGGGTCACCCCTCCTGTCCCGGCCCCCCCTGGGTCATCACTCGGCTTCCCGGCCCCCCTTTGGGCAACACTCGGGTGTCCCCCCCCCCCCCCTGGGGGCCCTTTACTCGGCTGTCCCCGACTTCCCCCCGGGTTCCCTCGCTCGGCTGTTCCCCACTCCCCCCGGGTCACCACTCGGCTTTCCCCTTTTGGGCCCCCCAGGGTCACCACTTGCTGTCCCGGCTCCCCCTTTGGGCATCCACTTTGGCTGTCCCCCCGGGTCCCCTGGGTCAAACCTCGGCTGTCCCGACCCCCCCCGGTCACCAAATCGGGTCCCCCCCTCCCCCCGGGGGGGGGGGGCAAACCCCTCGGCTGCCCGGTCCCCCCGGGTACCCAAATTGGTGTCCCGGGTCCCCCCGGGTCCCCCCACTCGCTTGCCGGGTCCCTGGTTAAACACCCCCGGTGTCCCGGGTCCCCCTGGGGTCCCACTCGGGCCCGTCCCGGGTCCCCCCGGGGCATCACCTCCCGGGTGTCCCCCGGGTCCCCCCGGGGCAACAATTTTGGGTGTCCCCGGGCCCCCCTGGGGCTCACTCGGTCCCCCGGTCCCCCGGGTTTATCCCCTCGGCTGTTTTGAGAAAGCTGGAGGATGTCCTTATGATATCTGGCTTTCTAAGAGACCCGATAGAACTAGACATATGGTTAGATTATCAGGACGAGGGCAAAGGGGGGAATTAAATCACCAAGTAAAGGAAGAAAAAACGAAATAGCGAAAGAGTTGTCCCGAAAAACTGTAGAAAACCCCAAAGGAACGTCCCCCCGGGGGGAAAAGGAAATTTCAGAGACGGGGGGACACCCAATAAAGGTGGGTTTTCAGAGAAAAAGGGGACCCCAGAACCCAACCCAAACGCAAGGGGCTGTGGGTTTTTGCAGCCAAATAACGCTGTGAGCCACCCCCCTAAAATTTAAAATGCTACGAGCCAAGAACGCCGCTGAGGGCAGGGGGAAAAACCTTGCCCCGTCTACTCCGCCCTTCCCCGTGCCTGCGAGGAATTATCCACCCTTTTCCCCTATCTTCTATTTATCTCTCTCATAACCATCTTTTCTTCCCATATCTATTATCCCTATTATCTAATCAAACTATCTAAACTATTATCTATCTATCTATCTATTCCCCTATTATTTATCTATTATTTCATCTCTATTATCAATCCCCAAATTTTCTATCCCATTCTAAACAACTATCTAACTATCTATTATCCCATATCCAATTTTATCTAAACTATCTATCTATCCCCAAAAATATCTATTTATTTTATCTATCAAACTATCTATTTTACTAATTTTTCTCCTCATATCCCTTTTTATCTCATATTATCTCAAATTATCTCATATCTATTATCTTTCTATCTATCTATCTCATATCAATTTTCAAAATTTTTATCTCCCATTTTTTTCTTTCTCAAATCTATCTTTTCCCCCATCTTAATTTTCTATCTAATTTTCTTTTTTCTATCAGTTTGGGTTGCATGGTTTCTGTTTTGGTGTGGGAAAGCTCCCGTTCATTGAGGGAATCCAACATGTCCTGTGACCTCCTGGGAAACAGAGCCTGATCCCCCCCCTTCTGGGGTGCAGGGCAGTTTTCCAACATGAACCCCCAAAAACCTCCAAGACCCCCCCGCCCTTTCTACAGAGAAAGAGGATTAAAGGTGTGTTGGGCCAAGCGTCTTTCCCGACCCAACCCTTTTGGGGCATCTGCGGGGTCCTCAAAAGGGGAAAAAGGGGGAGCACAAGGTCCCACCATTTCCCCCAAACTTTTTCCTGATGTTGTAAAAGAAAGGGGGGAAGGGTTTTCCCGTGGCGGGAGGGCCTTTTGAAACTCTAGTGACCTCCCCCCGCAAAGTTAAGGGGGAAAAAACCCCCTGGAAAATAATGGGGGCCACAAAAAAAATGATAACACTTTGGGGACAATTTTTCCAATTTTCACTTTTTGGGGGGTCCTCACTTTTGTTGGGCACTTAGGGGTGTCCCTTCCCCTTTTTGCAGCAGTTGGAAAATAGATGGGGGTGCTGAGGGTTTTTTTGATATATTTTTGGGGTGGTTTCCTATAAGTGTGGTAGGAATATCTATTGGCATTTTCAAAGGGATGTGTATGGGAATTTTGAAAGGGATATCCCATTTGGGATTGTTTAAGTAGGGTATACAGTGGAGGGGAAAAAAGTATTTGACCCCCTTTCCCGATTTTGTAAGTTTCCCACTGACGAAACTTTAACAATCTAAATTTTAAGGGAGGGTTTAAATTTTTAAAATTGGAGATAAATATCCAAAAAAAAATCCCAAAAAACAATTGTATAAATGATAAAAAATTTTTCTGCATTTTGCTGAAAAATAGAAAATTTTTTGAAATTTCCCCTGGCAAAAGACTTAATATTGGGGGCAAAACCCCGTTGGCAAGCCAGCATCAACGCTTTTTTTTAGTTATGATAGGTTTTGGCGGCAAATTAGAAAAGGGAATTTTTGGTCTACTATATGAGAGCTATGAATTACCGTAACTGCGGCACGCATTTTGCCGCATATAAAGTGCAATACACGGTAAAATGTGTGCGCAATTATGCGCACAAATAAGCCGTGTGAACATAAACTAACGTTGCAGCACTCTTCTTCTGGAAGATGGCCCCCTTCAGAAATTCCCTCTGTGAAAGGGGTTTCCCTCACCCAAGGGGGGTGCCTACGGGGGAAGGGGGCCGTGGCTTAAAGAGGCGAATCTTGTGCGAAATGTACAAATGTACTAAATTTTTGTTTCCATGAAAAAAAAAACAACAAACATTTTTCAACAGCCAATGAAGATACCCATATTTGGGGCACAAGAGCTGCACCAACCCCCAAATTAGGGCATGTTCAAAACCCCCGGTGTGTTGGACCCAATTTTGGATCCAAAAAAACATTAAAAAGCATGCGAAAAACGCATCCAACACAAAAGGTGCGTTTTTGGGAAAAGTTTTTGGGACTGAGCAAAAACAAGTCTAATTTTTTAAATGGGGCCGCTGCGGGGGAAACCCGGAAAAAAATGACAGTAAATTTTTTCCAAGGACCCAAAGGGAGCACACAAACAGGGCAGGGCGATAACTTCTGAAAGCAATGAAAAAATCCCCTTTTCCACGTTGTTAGATCGTGTTTGGGTCCGTTTGGGGCCGAAACCCCAAAACCAAAAACACGCATCCAACCGCCGTGGTAACGCCCCCAAAAGACTCATTTATTTAACATTAAGTGAAAAAATTATTTAAAAAAAAAATGCTAAAAAAAGTGGGGAAATTATTCCCGGCAAATTGAGGGTGATCATAAGGGTTTAAATTTAAATTTAAATGCACCAGTTTTTGCTAAGGGGCGGCCCCCTTTTTTTTTAACTAAATCAGGTGCAATTTTAAACCCAAACAAATTCCCCCCAAAAAAAAGGGGGTTGTTCCCTACAACATGATTCATCTCATTTCCTGTTTTTTTGGTTTCATTTTGGAATTCAGGGGCGGGGTTTTACTGGCTTCCACTAGACCCCGTAGAACCCGGGTTTTGTGCTATAGCAACCAGGGCGGGAAAGGGTTTATCAGGAAAAGATAAAAAACAGGTCTGTACCCTTTTGAAACCCCAGTGCGGCAGTATCAGGAGAATTAAACGGGCCCTGTAGCTTTAAAAACCCCGGGGCGGGCAGCCTTTCGGGAGAGATTAAACAGGCCCTGTGGGAAATAGCAACCTGAGGAGTGATGCAGCCCAAAAAAAAGGTGGATATTGGGGAATAGGTGGGGAACTTTTTAATGGACACATATTCAAATGACTTGTCTTTGCAAGATTTTTGAACAAAAAAAGAAAATTTTTGTAGCGAGACAACCCCCGGGGGGCCCCATTTTTAAATAAACCCTTTTTTTTTCCCCATATTTTTTACTAGGGAAAAGAGTGGGGTTTTAGACCTAAACATTTTCTTTTCCATTTGGCCCAAAAGTGCCCAAAAAATAGCGGGAAAAAATTAAATTAAAAAACGCGAGTACTGTATTTTTAAACCTATTTTTTTCCCCCTATTGTATTAAATGAAAAAAAACAAAAAACCCAAACTAAAAAAAAAATATACATGAAAAAAAAAGTGCCCACATTTTAAATGGCGTCTAGGGGGGGGGAAAAAAGAGAGAGGTTAAGTAAAAATACGAACCGTTTGTCAAAAAGATATTTATCTGGATGGGGGCAACATAACAGCAGCGCTGTAGGGGACAGAGAGAGAGGGTTAATATTTTTTTTTCCTAAATCAAAATCAGAGCGGCGCATGATCAGGGATACAGCATAATTGTTTGCACCTGAGGCGGAAATCACCCATAAATGATTATATCTTGATGCCAGTATTGATAGAATTTGCCATCAAAGTTGATTAGTGGCAGTCACTGCTGAGCCCCGCAACCATGTCAGACTGGCCCTCGAAACTTACTGGATAGATTCGGTCACACTTGCTCAAAAATCTCCATCTGTTCTTTGGGATTCCCAGTAAAGGGGAGCCGTTGTGTTCTCCATTCTGGCTATGGGAGTTCCGTACAGGGAGTCACTGTGTATCTCCATATCTCCTCTATGGGAGTTCCCAGTACAGGAAAAGCACTGTGTTCTCCAATCTGTTCTATGGGAGCTTCCCATGTTACAGGGAGCGCTGTGTTCTATCATTCTGTTCTATAGGATTCCCGGTCAAGGGAGAACTTGTGTTCTCCATATCCTGTTCTATGGGAGTTCCCGTACAGGGGAGCGCTGTGTTCTCTCCATTCTGTTCTATGGGAGTCCCATACAGGGGAGGACTAGTGTTCTCCATTCTGTCCTTGGGAGTTCCCGGTGCAGGGGAGCTCTGTGTTCTACCATTCTGTTCTATAGGAGTTCCCGGTACAGGGAGCGCTGTGTTCTCTATTCTCTCTATGGGAGTTCCCAGCACAGGGGAGCGTGTGTTCTCCATTCTGTTCTATGGGAGTTCCCAGTAAGGAGGAAGTGCTGTTTCTCCATTCTTTTCTATGGGAGTTACTGGTACAGAGGAGCACTGTGTTCTCCATTTTACCTCTATGGGAGTCCCAGTACAGGGAGCTGTGTTCTCCATTTTTCCTTATGGGAGTTCCCGAGTACAGAGGAGCGTTGTGTTCTCCATTCTGTTCTATAGGAGTTCCAGTACAGGGAGCGCTCTGTTCTCCATTCTGTTCTATGGGATTTCACAGTACAGGGGAGCCTGTGTTCTTCCATTCTGTTCTATGGGAGTTCCCAGTACAGGGAAGCGCTCTGTTCTCCATTCTGTTCTATGGGAGTTCCCAGTACAGGGGAGCGCTATGTTCTATCCATTCTGTTCTATAGGAATTCCCGGTACAGGGGAGCACTGTGTTCTCCACCTGTTCTATGGGAGTTCCCAGTACAGGGGAGCGCTATGTTCTATCCATTCTGTTCTATAGGAATTCCCGGTACAGGGGAGCACTGTGTTCTCCATCCTGTTCTATGGGAGTTCCCAGTACAGGGGAGAGCTGTGTTCTCTCCATTCTGTTCTATGGGAGTTCCCAGGACAGGGGAGCGCTGTGTTCTCCTTTCTGTTCTATGGGAGTTCCCAGTACAGGGGAGCATTGTGTTCTCTATTCTGTTCTATGGGAGTTCCCAGGACAGGACAGGGGAGTGCTGTGTTCTCCATTCTGTTCTATGGGAGTTCCCAGTACAGGGGAGCGCTGTGTTCTCCATTCTGTTCTATGGGAGTTCCCAGCACAGGGGAGCGCTGTGTTCTCCATTCTCCTCTATGGGAGTTCCCAGTACAGGGGAGTGCTGTGTTCTCCATTCTTTTCTGTGGGAGTTGCCAGTACAGGGGAGCGCTGTGTTCTCCATTCTGTTCTATGGGAGTTCCCAGTACAGGGGAGCACTGTGTTCTCCATTCTGTTACATTTATGTAAGTTTATAGTTACTTTTGTGAATGTAAATGTGGTGGTATGCAACTCCATGTGTAAGTCTGACAGATACCGAGGTGAGGCTGTGACGGGCGCTGAAACTTCAACATAGTAAATAAAAATAGGTTTGCTCTATTTAGCGAAAGTACACGTTTTTTTGCATCAAAATGTCCGTTGTGTGATTGACAGCATATATTTTACATTGTGCTCTATGAGGTGCATTGTTTGGGCTGTACTTAGGCACGTATTTTGGTGAAATTACACCACAAAAGACGCCGTGTGAGCACCCCTTTGGATTACGTTTGTCCTATAAAAATTTTTGGGCTCAAGGACCAGCCCACAGTATCCACCTATATGAATACCTGATACCACAAATGGGTCTCAAAAACTAAATGCGAATATGAGGCCTGACCCAGTAGCTCGCAACCCCCCCCCCCCCTTGAAACACTGCGCTACAAACAGCGCATTGAATGAAAAATACGGCATGAACGCCTATTTGATCCTGTTGAACATGGCCTCTATCTACTCACATGATCGCAAGACCCAGTCAGTTATGGCCATTAGGTGGGATGTGTGCCAAAATGCACTGGTTATTGCACTAAGGTAAAAAGCGACCTATGACAAATTGGGCTGAGGTAATAAAACTACTTCTCCTCACAAAAGTGCACATTTTTATACCTATTTTCACTTTTTCTGTCAGAAACCCCATATTTTATCTGCACCCCCTCCTCTCTCTATTAAGATGTCAGATACTTCCTTATGGCATTACACTATCACCTAGATACTATCAAGATCTACAGCATATAGACCAATGAGTGATACAAAACACACTGCAATGTATTCATGATCATGTATGGGAGTGAGAGCCAGGCATGGCCGCCATTAGTAAAGCACTTGGCTCGGGTCACGTGACCTCGGCATTTCCCGCCCTCAGCAAATTAAAAAAAAAATCACAATAGCCCAACCGTTGGGATCCCAACTGTCCGGCGGCGGGAGCGCGCCCGGCGGGTCACGTGACTCGGCGGCGGGAGCGCGGCCTCGAGCGATAACAGGGGAAGCGCGTCCCCGAGGGAGAGCAACAGTTATGCAGTGCGCATGTGCAGAAAATACAAGCTAGAAACTTGTGTAACCTCTGGGGAACCCTAAAGTGACTGCAGGGAAGGCCCATAGCTAATTGGGAGCTGTGTTGTCCCCCTGTAAATGGAGCTTCGATATCAGCACCAATTACAGCCGAAATAGTATTAGAAAATGCCCCTCAGAGGTCTTTTCTGACCTATTAGAGGGCAAAATGTGTCAAATACAGAGAAAAAAGCTAAAGAGAAAAAAAATTTACAGCCCAAACTGTGACTCTTAAGCTCACCCTCCGGCATCCCTAACACGATACTGTAACACTATATGACCTGCATAAATTCAGAACGGAGGATGACGCAATTTAAAACGTATTTTGGCGGCAATTTTTGCAATGAATCTCCTGTTATTATATAAAAAATAATTTGAAAAGTAAAAATGAAAGCGTTTGGAAAAAGGCGAAGAAAAAAGTCAGAAACTCAAAAAATAAGGTAAAAAATGATGAAATGGGCGCAAGACGTACAGGCGGCTGATGTGTGAGGGAAGAGGAACAACATGGCGGCTCACTGAGGGGAATAGGTGATTGTAATTTATATAGTGACAGGAAGTCATTGGTGAGAGACTAGAGCATACGGGCGGCTGATGCAAGAAAGAGGAACAACATGGCGGCTCACTGTGAGGGGAATAGGGGATTGTAGTCTATATGTGACAGGAAGTAATAAAGGTGAGAGAGAAGAGCATACGGGCGGCTGATGTAAGGAGTGTGCAAGAAGTTGAACAACATGGCGGCTCACTGTGAGGGGATTAGGTGAGTGTTAGCCTATAAAGTGACTGGAAGTCATACAGCTGAGAGAGAAGAGCGTACGGGCGGCTGTAAAGGAGTGTGTGAAGGAAGAGAACAACATGGCGGCTCACTGTGAGGGGAATAGGTGACTAGTTTATATGGTGACAGAAAGTCATATAGGTGAGGGCACAGAGTGGACGGGCGGCTGATGTAAGGAGTGTGTGAGGGAAGAGGAACAAGGAACAAAATGGCGGCTCACTATGAGGGGAATAGGTTATTGTAATTTATATGGTGACAGGAAGTCATAGGTGAGAGAGAAGAGCATACGGGCAGCTGATGCAAGAAAGAGGAACAATATGGCGGCTTACTGAGGGGAATAGGTTATTGTAGTCTATATGGTGACAGGAAGTAATAAAGGTGAGAGAGAAGAGCATACGGGCGGCTGATGTAAGGAGTGTGCAAGAAGAGAAACAACATGGCGGCTCACAGTGAGGGGAATAGGTGAGTGTAGTCTATAAAGTGACTGGAAGTCATATAGGTGAGAGAAGAGCGTATGGGCGGCTGATGTAAGGAATGTGTGAAGGTAGAGAAACAAAATGGCGGCTCACTGTGAGGGGAATAGGTGATTGTTGCTTATATGGTGACAGGAAGTTATATAGGTGAGGACGCAGTGTATGGACGGCTGATGTAAGGAATGTGTGTGAGAAGAGGAACAACATGGCGGCTCAGTGTGAGGGGAATAGGCGATTGTAGTCTATATGGTGACAGGAAGTCATATAGGTGAGAGAGAAGAATGTATGGGCAGCTGATGTAAAGATTGTGTGAGGGAAGAGAACAACATGGCGGCTCACTGTGAGGGGAATAGATGATTGTAGTTTATATGGTGACAGGAAGTTATATAGGTGAGAGAGATGAGCGTACAGGTGGCTGATGTAAGGAATGTGTGCAAGAAGAACAACAACATGGCGCTCACTGTGAGGAGAATAGGTAATTATAGTTTATATGGTGACAGGAAGCACTTGAGCCGTACTGTGGTTCACAAAGGCAAAACAAAAAAGCAAAATTGTAGAAACAAGTGTAAAATATTTAAACATATACAAAAATAGAAAAAAATATTTTAACCATATCCAATATAATTTCAACACAAATACAACAAAAAAGATAACATTTTCATATACAAACAATAATTATACATATGCCACAGCAAACAAATATCACATAAAAAATAGATTTTTAAAAAATTCATACCATAATACAATATATATAATTTATATAAACAAGCCAATAGATAACAAATAAAAAATTCATATACAAATACTTATATATTCATCTATATACACAATAATAAAAAAATATATCATTTCCATATACAAATATTTATATTATAAAAAATAAAAAAGCAAATAATAACAAATATTCATATCAATACAATATATAATATATATTTAAAAAATTTTATACCATATACAGCAAAATTGATAAAAATATATCTCTCCTATACAATATTTTATTTTCATACCTATCAAATTTATTAATACACATATACGAAAACAAAAAAGTAAACATATATAATATTGGTAGGGTATGTTTTCTTCTATGTGTTGTTTATGTGTATGATTTGTTTGTATGTGGGATATGTGTTGATTTTTATATATATTGTTTGAGTTGATATCATATACATATGCCACATAGCAAACATATATCATACACATAAACAACACATAGATAGCAAACATATCATACTCATATACAATATATATATATATATATATATACACAATATATATATATATATATATATATATATATTATATCATACACATTTGCCACATATAGATAATACACACATCATACACATATACAACATATAGATAGCAAACAAATACAACATATATTATACACATGTACAACGTATAGATAACAAACATACAAATATACAACATATATCATACACATATACAACGTATAGATAACAAACATATCATACACATACAACATATATATCACACACATATACAAATATTTGCTGGGCAATATAGTCATAAACCTATTGCCCTTAGGAGCTATATTGCGCTCGAACTGTGTAATCTTATTCCTTTGATAAAGAATACAATTTGGCCAATACTCAACGCGTTTCGCACATTCTCTCACGTGCTTCCTCAGGAGTAATAGTGAAAATGAACATTGTCCCTTTTAAACATAGGAAACCTCAGAACTCTTTTAAAGATATCAAAATGAACATTTTCCCCTTTTAAAAATCACACAAAAAAACAACAAAAATAAAAACACCATATCAATAACATGTAAAAACGTATAGATAAAAAAGATACACAAATATACAACATATACTACACATTAAACGTATAGATAAAACAACCCATAAAAAATCCTTACAAAACATAAGAAGCAAACATATAAAATACACTTTACAAAAATAAATAAATAAAATATACACACCTTACAAATGTATCTGTATGTACATAAAAGACACAAAATTTATGTACCTTATACAACACATTGATAAACCATAAATTACTGAAATACTCATAGATTTGTATAATTGAAAGACACCTGAAAGATACCTCTTTTTACCTCCTAGTACCTTTCTAATGGCATACAACACAAAACAAGTATAACATGATAATACATAAACTACAACATTTTTATGATACAGACAGCAGCAAATATTTTATAAAAAATGTACACCCCACACATTTTCTAAACCAAACAAACATAATTTTTCCCCTAAACACGATATAATATATTATATTATATTTTAAAATATATAATATATAATATTACACTCCCCCCCATTTATTAGGTACCCCCATGCTAGTAACGGGGTTGGGGACCCCCCTTTTGCCTTAAAAAAACTCCCTAAAATTCTTCGGGCTATTTTCCAAAGGTGTTGCAACGATGCCAATTGGTCCCCAAGGGGCCCAAAAGTGCCAAAAATTTTCCCCACCCCAAAGAACCCCACCACCAGCCTAAAAACCGTTGTTTTACAAGGCGGGGGACCCATGTTTTTCTGTTGTTGACCCCAAAAATTCTAAACCCTCCCATCCAAATGCCCGCAGCAGAAATCGAGCTCATCGCCAGCAAGTTTTTCCCCAATCTTTACTTCCAATTTCGATGAGCTTGGCAAATTGGAGCCTCATTTTGTTCTTAGCTAAAAGGGATGGCACCCGTGTGGTCTTCTCTGCTGTACCCATCTGCCTCAAATTTCCCCGTACGTGCGTTCAGAGATGCCTTCTGCCTCCCTTTGGTTGTAACGGTGGTATTTGAGTCACTTTTGCCTTTCAACAGCTCGAACCAGTCTCCATTCTCCTTTGATCTGCATAAAACAAGGCATTTCCCCCCACAGGACTGCCCGCTCACTGGATGTTTTTTTCTTTTCGGCCCATTCTCTGTAAACCCAGGATGGTTGTGCTAAAAAAACCCCGGGAGATCAGCATTTTCGAAATATCAACCACCCTTCTGGACCAACAACCTGCCACGTTCAAAAGGGCACTCAAATCATTTTCTTCCCCCCAAACTGAGCTCGGTTTGAACGCGGAGTTTGTCTTGACCAGTCACTGCCTAAATCCTGAGTTGCCGCCATGTGATTGGCTGTTAAAAATTTTTAAGTGTTAACGAGCAGTTGGACAGGTTTTAACCTAATAAAATGGCCGGGGGTGGGAATAATATAATAAAAAAAGGGAACAGCAGCACTGGAAGGAACAATCCTAGAAAGCGGGGGCCACCGAAGTGATAAAAGCTTGGAAAAACCAATTTATTTCCCACTTTCTCCCACGTTTCGGCTCCCCTCATTCGAAAATAGCTCTGTGAGGGACCAAACGTCGTGTAAAAATACTATCTTTTCTAAGAAAATCATTTTCAACCCCCCACATTTCTGTCAAATTTTTATTCTATCTTTTTTATGAGACCAAACACAGAAGATCTGACGCTTTGATACAAGTATCATGCAGCTTGATCATAGTGTAAATTTGGTGTCCTCAAAATAACTCGCCACAGCCATCAATGTCTAAACCGCTGGCAGCAAAAGTGAGGAAACCCCCAAATGACAGCAAAAGTAAGTACAACCCTAAATGACAAATTGTGCCCAAAAAAGTCAATTTTTGTGGGCCCCCATTATTTTCCAGCCTGCCTTAACTTTGCGCCTGGAGGTCAAATAACTTCACAGGTTGCAGCAACTGGAATCCTCTTCCCTCTTCCATGACGACATCACGGAGATGGTGGACCTTGCGCTTCTTCACCTTTTGTCTCAGGAGACCCCACAGATGCTCCATAGGGTTTAGGTCTGGAGACATGCTCGGCCAGTAAAGCACCTTTACCCTCATTCTCTTTGGCAAGGTAGTGTTGGTCTTGGAGGTGTTTGGGGTCGTTATCATGTTGGATACTGCCCTGCGGTCCAGAAGTGAGGGGATCATGCTCTGCTTCAGGATGTCACAATACATGTTGGCATTCATGGTTCCCTCAATAGCACCCCACAGCCGGCAGCACTCATGCAGCCCCAAGCCATGACACTCCCACCATCATGCTTGACTGTAGGCAGACACACTTGTCTTTGTCCTCCTCACCTGGTTGCCACCACACACGCCTGACACCATCTGAACCAGGTAAGTTTACCTTGGTCTCATAAGAGCACAGGACATCGTTCCAGTAATCCATGTCCTTAGTCTGCTTGCCTTCAGCAAACTGCTTGCGGCTTTCTTATGCATCATCTATAGAAAAGGCTTCCTTCTGGGATGACAGCCATGCAGACCGATGCAGTGTGCAGCGTATGGTCTGAGCACTGACAGGCTGACCCCCACCCCTGTAACCTCTGCAGCAATGCTAGCAGCACTCATCTCTGGATATGACACTGAGCACGTGCTCTCAGCTACTTTGGTCGCCCATGGTGAGGTCTGTTCTGAGGGGAACCTGTCTTGTTAAACTGCTGTATTGTCTTGACCACCACGCTGCAGCTCAGTGTCAGGGGTTGGCATCTTCTTATAGCCTCGACCATCTTTATATACTGTAGAGCAACAATAATTTTTTTCAGATCCTCAGATATAGATATCAAACATATATCATACACAAATACAACACACAGATAATACACACATATCATACACGTATGTAAAACACAGATAATACACACATATCATACACATGTACAACACATAAATAACACACAAACATATACAACAAACAGGTGGTACACACATATATCATACACATATACTGTATATCATACACACAAATATATATATATATATATATATATATATATATATATATATATATATCATACACATATACAACATAAATATCATACACATATATCATACACATATACAACACACAGATAATACACAAACATGTAAACCAAAAGTTTACATACACTATATAAAGAGATACATCTGCAGGTTTCTCCCTCTATATAAAGCCCCATCTGCAGGTTTCTCCCTCCCTCTATATAAAGCCCACCAGGGTTTTTCTTTTGACATGAAATCGA
>JAODAL010050500.1:0-27362 GCA_025379985.1 Phyllomedusa bahiana
CTCACAGGACCAACACCTTTTTGCAGAGAAGCTATGGATTTGTGTGTGGCAAATGCTCACCGTGCTAGCAGATCCCAGGTTCTCAAAGCAAAGGGGTGCTTGCGTATCCCGTTCACTCCGGTGATAGGTTTTCTAATCCGAGTCACGGCACCAAAATGATGTAGATATCTTTTTCTCAGCAACCTCTCTGTCTCCCACGGACCCGAAAACACAACAGTGCACTGGGATTCTATTCAAAAGATTAGAATACTTTATTATGGACTGACATGATTTTTTAAAGGGTATAGGCGTGATCATACAGAGAAGGTAGGCATATTACAATCCAATCAAAGATAAGTATATAGCATAAGATATAGGTTACAATCCAATCAGTGTCTTAATGTAAAGATACCATTTAATTATTAAAATCATGACACCTCCCATCTACCAAAAAAATAAAAATGAATACTCTGACATCTGCCTCAGTTACACTAATCTAATAACCTTAAACAAGCAGCAGCTATGACCTGTTATTCAAATGCCACGGCCTTCTAGACATATCTCTAGACAAAATATTATGATGTGAGCGGAACAGAACATGTCCTTGTATCCTAGTCAGAAATTCATACAGAATATTACACAAAGATTTAAGTTTGAAGAAGACAAGATGAATGCCATAAATTAAAATGATTATCAAATTATCAAACATATTCAATTCTGTTTCAATAAGTATTCAGCCCCTTCACTGTGACTCATTTGTAACTCCCATGTTGTCCATTTTCTTCTGATCCTCCTTGAGATGGTTCTACTCCTTCATTGGAGTCCAGCTGTGTTTAATTAAACTGATTGGACTTGATTAGGAAAGGCTCACACCTGTCTATATCAGAACTCACAGCTCACAGTGCATGTCAGAGCACATGAGAATCATGAGGAACTGCCCAAGAAGCTCAGAGACAGAATTGTGGCGAGGCACAGAACTGGCCAAGGTTACAGAAGAATTTCTGCAGCACTCAAGGTTCCTAAGAGCACAGTGGCCTCCATAATCCTGAAATGGAAGAAGTTTGGGACGACCCCCACTCTCCCCCGCCCCGGCCGTCCGGTCAAACTAAGCAATGGTGGGAGAAAGCCTTGGGGAGAGACGTGAAGAAGAAGCCCAAGATGACTGTGGCTGAGCTCCAGAGATGCAGGAGGGAGATGGGAGAAAGTGCCACAACTATCACTGCAGTCTCCAGCAGTCGGCGCTTTATGGCAGAGTGTGGCCGACCAGTGCCGGACTGGGGTGACTGGGGTGCCTCGTTGTCTCCGCCATCTGTACGGTATAGTGAATGAACACTACCACCATACCATGACCACATATCACTACCACATAGGGATTGAATAATACCACAACACCATGACCATATATCACCACCACATAGTGACTGAATACTACCGCCATACCATGACTACATATCACCAACACATAGTGACTGAATACTACCGCCATACCATGACTACATATCACCACCACATAGTCACTGAATAATACCACAACACCATGACCACATATCACCACCACATAGTGACTGAATACTACCGCCATACCATGACTACATATCACCACCACATAGTGACTGAATACTACCGCCATACCAAGACCACATATCACCACCACATAGTGACTGAATAATACCACTACATCATGACCACATATCACCACCACATAGTGACTGAATAATACCACAACACCATGACTACATATCACCACCACATAGTGACTGAATACTACTGCCATACCATGACCACATATCACCACCACATAGTGACTGAATAATACCACAACACCATGACTATATATCACCACCACATAGTGACTGAATACTACCGCCATACCATGACCACATATCACCACCACATAGTGACTGAATAATACCACTACATCATGACCACATATCACCACCACATAGTGACTGAATAATACCACAACACCATGACCACATATCACCACCACATAGTGACTGAATAATACTGCCATGACCACATATCACCACCACATAGTGACTGAATAATACCTCCACACCATGACCACATATCACCACCACATAGTGACTGAATACTACCGCCATACCATGATCACATATCACCACCACATGGGGACTGAATAATACCACAACATCATGACCACATATGACCACCACATAGTGACTGCATAATACTGACCACATATCACCACCACATAGTGACTGAATAATACCACAACACCATGATCACATATCACCACCACATAGTGACTGAATAATACCACAACACCATGACTACATATCACCACCACATAGTGACTGAATACTACCACCATACCATGACCAGATATCACCACCACATAGTGACTGAATACTACCGCCATATCATGACCATATATCACCACCACATATTGACTGAATAATACCACAACACCATGACCATCTATCACTACCACATAGTGATTGAATAATACCACAATATCACCACCACATAGTGACTGAATAATACCACAACACCATGACCACATATCACCACCACATAGTGACTGAATAATACCACAACACCATGACTACATATCACCACCACATAGTGACTGAATACTACCTCCATACCCTGACCAAATATCACTACCACATAGTGACTGAATACTACCACCATACCATGACTACATATCACCACCACATAGTGACTGAAAACTACCACCATACCATGACCACATATCACCACCACATAGTGACTGAATAATACCACCACACCATGACTACATATCACCACCACATAGTGACTGAATACTACCGCCATACCATGACTACATATCACCACCACAAAGTGACTGAATACTACCGCAATACCACGACCACATATCACCACCACATAGTGACTGAATACTATCGCAATACCATGACCACATATCACCACCACATAATGACTGGATACTACCGCCACACTATGACCACATATCACCACCACATAGTGACTGGATAATAACATCACACCATTACTGAATATATACCATTACACTTTCCAGACATATTAGTGATTTCAGTTCAGTTATATTTAGTGACTCAAAGGTGATGTGTCTCTTTTGAGTCATTCACGTTCCCTTTTCTTCTCCATCCGGTCCACACCACCATGCTTACTTCTCCTGGCCAGCACTCCTCCCTGCAGATTTGGACAGAAATATCTTAGAATCGTCACTTTTCTTGCAACTCTTTACTTTTCCCATCTTTGTACAAACTTCCCAGGGGTGGGAGAGCAAGTATAGACTATAACTTAGAGGCCCAGTCTCCGAGGTGAGAGAGGACTAACCCCCTGGAGATTGTGCTACATTTCTGGTCTGTATCCCTCAGAATCATATTGTGTGGTCTGAACTCCTTCCCCTGCACTCAGAAGATCAGCCGCAGGCATGATGCATGGTCTCTTGGTGGTGCAGGGGATGGAGGTCAGGACTGTCATGCTTTTTGCTTTTTGTAGTGTTTCTGTTTTTCCTACGGATTTTTCAGTTGGACTTTGATGGATTTATTGAACAATGATACAATGGTCATGGAAGTCGGTGGAGTTTATTTAAATAAAGTGTTTGTTGTTTTACCAATTATTTCCAGTGTTAGTAATAGAGGTGTCTGACAGACGTCTCTCTATTACTAGCGCTGGGGCTCGGTGTCAGCCTTGAGGTGACAGAAAAACACCACTGGCTGACACCAAGCCCAAGCGCTAGTAATAGAGAGACGTCTGTCAGACACCTCTATTGCGGACACTGGAAAAATAGTGGTAAAAAATACCCTGAAACATCACAAAAACACTTTATTTAAATAAACACTCCCCGACACCAGCCCTCACTGACCATACAACACTCGTCCGACACAGTCCAGAGGGGAAACTTGTAAGATACAGAAACACTGATGGCTGATGGCTATCATGAATAGGGCAGCAAGGTAAATTGCCCCCCGGTAGCCACATTTAGCCCCCATATAGCCAGGTAGTTAGCCCACATGTAGCCAGGTAGCTGCCCCCATGTAGCCAGGTAGCTTGCCCCCATGTAGCCCGGTAGTTAGCCGCATATAGCCAGGTATCTGCCACCATGTAGTCAGGTAGCTGCCCCCAGATACATAAATTGTCCCCATTAGATGAAAAAATAATAAATCCACTCACCTTTTCCTGCTCCCCAGACGAGCGGCTGCAGCAGTCCGGCTTCACCGTCGGGCTTCTCCTACTGAATCACGGCACAGGAGGCGCTATGAGGTCATAGCGCGCCACCTGCGTGGTGAAGTGGGCCCGACTCCTAGTAGGTCTGAGGCCTATGGCCTTAGACCTACTAGGCAGAATAGCGGAACAGAGCGCCGGCAGTGCTCTGCTCCGCTAAGCGCCCGCACAGACATGCCTGCGAGCGCTCGGGACGGAGGGTCTGAGCGTTCCCAGGAATGATGTGCGGGGGCCCGGCTGTGTCGGACCAGGGGCCCACCGGAGGATCCACCGATCTTCCGTTGAGCCAGTCGGACGCTGGTGCCGAAGGAACCCTCTTTTCAGTGCAAGACATATGAAAGCCGCAGAGAGTTTGTATGAAGGATCCCAGACTATGAGGAATAAGATTCTCTGCTCTGAGGAGACGAAGATTGAACTTTCTGGTGTTAATTGTAAGCGGTGGAGAAAACCAGGCCCTGCTCATCACCTGCCCAATACAATCCCAACAGTGACACATGGTGGGGGCAGCATCATGCTATGGGGACAGGGACACATGGTGGGGGCAGCATCATGCTATGGGGACAGGGACACATGGTGGGGGCAGCATCAGGCTATGGGGGCAGTGACACATGGTGGGGGCAGCATCATGCTATGGGGGCAGGGACACATGGTGGGGGCAGCATCATGCTATGGGGGCAGTGACACATGGTGGGGGCAGCATCATGCTATGGGGGCAGTGACACATGGTGGGGGCAGCATCATGCTATGGGGGCAGTGACACATGGTGGGGGCAGCATCATGCTATGGGGGCAGTGACACATGGTGGGGGCAGCATCATGCTATGGGGGCAGGGACACATGGTGGGGGCAGCATCATGCTATGGGGCAGTGACACATGGTGGGGGCAGCATCAGGCTATGGGGGCAGGGACACATGGTGGGGGCAGCATCATGCTATGGGGGCAGTGACACATGGTGGGGGCAGCATCATGCTATGGAGGCAGTGACACATGGTGGTGGCAGCATCAGGCTATGGGGCAGTGACACATGGTGGGGGCAGCATCATGCTATGGGGGCAGGGACACATGGTGGTGGCAGCATCAGGCTATGGAGACAGGGACACATGGTGGGGGCAGCATCAGGCTATGGGGCAGGGACACATGGTGGGGGCAGCATCATGCTATGGGGACAGGGACACATGGTGGTGGCAGCATCAGGCTATGGGGACAGGGACACATGGTGGGGGCAGCATCATGCTATGGGGGCAGTGACACATGGTGGGGGCAGCATCAGGCTATGGGGGCAGTGACACATGGTGAGGGCAGCATCCTGCTATGGGGACAGGGACACATGGTGGG
Organism: Phyllomedusa bahiana; assembly: GCA_025379985.1. NCBI lineage: Eukaryota > Metazoa > Chordata > Amphibia > Anura > Hylidae > Phyllomedusa > Phyllomedusa bahiana. The sequence goes on from JAODAL010050500.1 coordinate 5,515, forward strand.
GGCAGCATCAGGCTATGGGGGCAGTGACACATGGTGGGGGCAGCATCAGGCTATGGGGCAGGGACACATGGTGGAGGCAGCATCAGGCTATGGGGCAGTGACACATGGTGGGGGCAGCATCATGCTATGGGGCAGTGACACATGGTGGGGGCAGCATCAGGCTATGGGGGCAGTGACACATGGTGGGGGCAGCATCAGGCTATGGGGACAGGGACACATGGTGGGGGCAGCATCATGCTATGGGGACAGGGACACATGGTGGGGGCAGCATCATGCTATGGGGGCAGTGACACATGGTGGGGGCAGCATCAGGCTATGGGGCAGTGACACATGGTGGGGGCAGCATCAGGCTATGGGACAGGGACACATGGTGGGGGCAGCATCAGGCTATGGGGCAGGGACACATGGTGGGGGCAGCATCAGGCTATGGGGCAGGGACACATGGTGGGGGCAGCATCAGGCTATGGGGGCAGGGACACATGGTGGGGGCAGCATCAGGCTATGGGGGCAGGGACACATGGTGGTGGCAGCATCAGGCTATGGGGCAGGGACACATGGTGGGGGCAGCATCAGGCTATGGGGGCAGGGACACATGGTGGAGGCAGCATCAGGCTATGGGGGCAGGGACACATGGTGGGGGCAGCATCAGGCTATGGGGGCAGGGACACATGGTGGGGGCAGCATCAGGCTATGGGGGCAGGGACACATGGTGGGGGCAGCATCATGCTATGGGGGCAGGGACACATGGGGGGGGCAGCATCAGGCTATGGGGGCAGGGACACATGCTGGGGGTGGCATCATGCTATGGGGGCAGTGACACATGGTGGCGGCAGCATCAGGCTATGGGGACAGGGACACATGGTGGTGGCAGCATCAGGCTATGGGGACAGGGACACATGGTGGGGGCAGCATCAGGCTATGGGGGCAGTGACACATGGTGGGGGCAGCATCAGGCTATGGGGGCAGTGACACATGGTGGGGGCAGCATCAGGCTATGGGGGCAGTGACACAAGGAGGAGGCAGCATCATATTATGGGGACAGGGACACATGGCAGGGGCGGCATCATGCTATGGGGGCAGGGACACATGGCGGGAGCAGCATCAGGCTATGGGGGCAGGGACACATGGTGGGGGGCAGCATCATGCTATGGGGACAGGGACACATGGTGGGGGCAGCCTCATGCTATGGGGGCAGTGATACATGGTGGGGCAGCATCAGGCTATGGGGACAGGGACACATGGTGGGGGCACCATCAGCCTATGGGGACAGGGACACATGGTGGGGGCAGCCTCATGCTATGGGGGCAGTGAAGCATGGTGGGGGCAGCCTCATGCTATGGGGGCAGGGACACATGGGTGGGGGCGCATCATGCTATGGGGGCAGGGACACATGGTGGGGGCAGCATCATGCTATGGGGGCAGGGACACATGGTGGGGGCAGCATCATGCTATGGGGCAGTGACACATGGTGGGGGCAGCATCAGGCTATGGGACAGGGACACATGGTGGGGGCAGCATCAGGCTATGGGGGCAGTGACAAATGGTGGGGGCAGCATCATGCTATGGGGACAGGGACACATGGTGGGGGCAACATCAGGCCATGGGGGCAGTGATACATGGTAGGGGCAGCATCATGCTCTGGGGACAGGGCCACATGGTGGGGGCAGCCTCATGCTATGGGGGCAGTGATACATGGTGGGGGCAGCCTCATGCAATGGGGGCAGTGATACATGGTGGGGGCAGCATCAGGCTATGGGGACAGGGACACATGGTGGGGGCAGCATCAGGCTATGGAGCAGGGACACATGGTGGGGGCAGCATCATGCTATGGGGGCAGGGACACATGGTGGGGCAGCATCACGCTATGGGGACAGGGACACATGGTGGGGGCAGCCTCATGCTATGGGGACAGGGACACATGGTGGGGGCAGCATCATGCTATGGGGACAGGGACACATGGTGGGGGCAGCCTCATGCTATGGGGGCAGGGACACATGGTGGGGGCAACATCAGGCTATGGGGGCAGGGACACATGGTGGGTGCAGCATCATGCTATGGGGACAGGGCAGGGCGACTGGTGGAAGGACAGATGAATGTGGTCAAGTACAGAGATCTCCTGGATGAAAACCTCTTCCAGACGCTCTGGACCTCAGACCACGCCGAAGGTTCTTCTTCCATCAAGACAAGGACCCTAAGCAAACAGCTAAAAAAAACAAAGCAGCGGCTTGAGAACAACTCTGTGCCCATTCCTGACCGGCCAGAGCCCTGACCTAAACCCAACTGAGCGTCTCTGGAGAGACTTGAAGATCCACCAATGTTCACCATACAACCTGAGGGAACTGGAGAGGATCTGCAAGGAAGAGGCAGAGGAGCCCCAAATCCAGGGGTGAAGAACTTGTTGCATCATTTCCAAGAAGACTCAAAATGGGCTGAATATTTATGACCAAGGGAGATTTCAGGTTTTCTTGTTTAATAAATTAGCAAAAATCTCTACATTTCTGTTTTATTCTTTCAAGATGGGGGAGGGGGGTCTGAATACTTTCTGTACCCACTGTAGGTCAGGACTCCTCTAGAGCTACACCTGCTCCCAGGAACTCTCAACCCCTCGCTGTCCTTTCTCTTTATCTGCATGATCCTCTTGCATTACTCTACATGTTACCCTCTCCCTTTCAGTCAAAGTGGGAAACAGGTGACTCATCCAGAGCTCTACAACCTGAGGACGTCCACAGACTGCACTGATATGTCAGGACTCCTCTAGAGCTGCACCTGCTGCCGGGAACTCTCTCCCCCTCGCAGTGCAATTACTTTCTCCACTGGGGATGACCTTCTGTCCTCATGTGGGGCAGGGGCATTTGGGGGGCTCTCCTCTGAATCTCCTGGTTTTGTTGAGCGGAGTTCTCTGAATATTCCTGTAACCAGTGTTGGAGACCTCATCTCTGAACAGGGTCCTGTTGTACTAAAGCGACTGTCAGCCTGTGCTGCTGTTCCACCATTGACCGCTGAGATGATGATCTCTACCATCGCCTGTCCTGCCAATATGCCTCTATATGCGTGTCATTACAAGTACAGCTGCACATTTATATATATCAGATCCCTGCAATCATCTCTATGATCATAGAGAAAATGTGTGGTTGTACAGTTCTCTATATCCCCTCCCTGCATTGATCTGTATGACCATAGATAGAACTGTGTGTCTGTACAAGTTACAGCTGCACAGTCCTCTCTGTCCCCTCCATGCACTTATCTGTATAATAACGAGAAATGTGTGGCCATAAAATAACAGCTGCACGGTCCTCTCTGTCCCCTCCCTGCACTCATCTATGTGTCTGTTCAAGTTACAGCTGCACAGTCCTCTCTGTCACCTCCCTGCACTCATCTATGTGTCTGTTCAAGTTACAGCTGCACAGTCCTCTCTGTCCCCTCCCTGCACTCATCAATGTGTCTGTTCAAGTTACAGCTGCACAGTCCTCTCTGTCCCCTCCCTGCACTCATCAATGTGTCTGTTCAAGTTACAGCTGCACAGTCCTCTCTGTCCCCTCCCTGCACTCATCAATGTGTCTGTTCAAGTTACAGATGCACAGTCCTCTCTGTCCCCTCCCTGCACTCAATGTGTCTGTTCAAGTTACAGCTGCACAGTCCTCTCTGTCCCCTCGCTGCACTCATCAATGGTCTGTTCAAGTTACAGCTGCACAGTCCTCTCTGTCACCTCCCTGCACTCATCTATGTGTCTGTTCAAGTTACAGCTGCACAGTCCTCTCTGTCCCCTCCCTGCACTCATCAATGTGTCTGTTCAAGTTACAGCTGCACAGTCCTCTCTGTCACCTCCCTGCACTCATCTATGTGTCTGTTCAAGTTACAGCTGCACAGTCCTCTCTGTCACCTCCCTGAACTCATCTATGTGTCTTTTCAAGTTACAGCTGCACAGTCCTCTCTGTCACTTCCCTGCACTAATGTAGATGAACACAGGGAGAACACTACAAAAATGCTGGTCCATGCCCTTGTCATCTCCCGCCTAGACTACTGCAACATCCTTCTCAGTGGCCTCTCAGCTAGCACCCTCGCTCCCCTCCAATCCATCCTTAACTCTGCTGCCCGTCTTATCCACCTCTCTCCTCGCTACTCCTCTGCCTCTCCCCTCTGCCAATCCCTTCACTGGCTTCCCATTGCCCAGCGAATTCATTTCAAGCTACTAACCATGACCTACAAGGCTCTCCATGACCTCTCCCCTCCATACACCTCTCCCCTCCATACATCTCTGCCCTAATTTCCAAATATCTCCCCCCACGCACTCTCCGCTCCTCACAGGACCTTCTCCTCTGCTCTCCCCTTATCAGCTCCTCACACAACCGTCTCCAAGACTTCTCCCGTGCTTCACCCACACTCTGAACTCCCTGCCCCAACACCTCAGACTCTCCCCCAATCTCACCAGCTTCAAAAGCAACCTGAAAACCCATTTCTTCAGGCTTGCCTATAACCTTCACTAAACTTGTCACTACTTCCTCCACAGACTTGTCTGCCCCTCACCTCCTGTCTCTTCCCCCCCTCCTGTAGATTGTAAGCCCTCGCGGGTAGGGTCCTCTCTCCCTCTGTCGTGCCAATTGTCATTATCCCTTATCATTGTACTCGTTTGACTTATGTAATGTATGTAACCCCCCGAATGTACAGCGCCCTGGAATCAATGGCGCTTTAAAATAAATAATAATAATAATAATAATAATAATAACTGTTTGATTGTATAGTTACATCTGCACAGTCATCTCTTTCCTTCTGTTCACTCATCTCTACACAATGATCGAAAGAACTGTGTGGCCATACAATAACAGCTGCATAGTCCCTTCTGTCCCCTCCCTGCAGTCATCTCTATGATCATAGAGAATGTTGCTGTACAGTTACGTGCCGCTCTCTCTGTCCCCTTCTTGCATATTTCTAGCTCTTCCTGTGATTACAAAGAGAACTGAGTGATGTTATAGCAATAGCTGCACAGCTCCCCCCCCCCTGCATGTATCTCTATGCTGCTTAGCAGAAACAGAGATTGAGAACAGGTAGACATGGCGCCTCTCCACCATCCTACATGACCAAGAATACTGGTATTCTAACCATTCATGTGCCCCAGCTCACCAGGGATATATACATGAAACGTTCCACTATCTGGGATAGGGGATTAACTAAATTCACTCAAAACCCCACCGAGATATAGGCTTTAGATCCCCTTTTTAGCCTCTCCCTCAAAGAGCTAAAATGACCCCCTTTTACTCCAAGACCCCAGGAATCAGTTCCCCTTTCCTGTTATGAAACCCGGGTACAGACATTTAAACCCCGGGTGTCCTACAACCCACAATTTTACTAAAAAGCCCTTAACCCCCTTTGGGAAGAGTGGATTCTGGGTTGGGGGGTTTCATAATTTATGGTCTGAAAAAATGAGGAATTTTCTCTGAATTGATCTGTGGTATGAGAGTTGGGGATGGCTGTAGCAGTGAGGGCCCAAAATGTCTTGGGACACTGCGTTTAGGGGGAAATCTGTGAAGGAAGAGAACATTGCAGAGAAGATGTCACCTGTGAGACACTGGATTCATAAAAGAGCCGCCACCTCTCCTGACATGTAAACCCCTTTTGGGATCCCCCCGGGGTTCCCCTGGGGCCGTCATTCTCTATGTCAATACAAGTGTCCATACACATGGTCAAAGAAAGGGCCTTATCTGCCTGCCTGCCAAAGCCAGGATAGCATCAAAAGTGGACCCTCTAATGTGATAATCCACTTCTGGGTCGGCTTGTGGGCTGTACATGTCACGTCCTGCCCGTTCCTGCCTTACCTGCGGCCTTTCTGCAACCCATCGTACCTATTTCCTATTGCAGATCGGTTCCTGTTCAGTGTCGCGTGGTGCCCCTGTAGCCGCTGCTTACTCACCTGTGATTGTGTCGGTTTTCCCATGCGGGCCCATGCGCTCCTCCATCTTGGCTGCTCCCCTTTCCCTTTTTTTAGCCTAAGAGGGGGGGCGGGGGCCACATTTTCCCTTTTCCTTTTTTCCCCACAGTGTCAGCGGGTTGGGTTCCCTTCCCAACCCCTTCCACCTGTGGTTTTTATAACTTGTTTTCCCCTCCCCTCTGGCCTGATCCTTTGTTGGGCTTATTGAGTCTGTTGCGTGGGTTTCTGATCTTGTTTTTAGCAGCCCGGGTGTCATGCGGTTTGTTTGTGTCTTTGGGGGTTTCCTCTATTTTGGGGGTTAGTCCTTGTTGGGTCTCTTTGTGTCTCTATTTTGGTGTTTTGTGGGTTTTCCCCTATATTGGGTTAGTCTTTATGGGTCTCTTTGTGTCTTAGTTGGTGTCTTTGTGAGTTTTTCCTTGCCTTTTTCTCTGCCCGTGTTCTGCCCCGGTCATGCCTTGGTTTTTTTTTCCCGGTTTTCTTAAGTCTTGTTTTGTTCTTGGGGTCTTCGTCTGTCTATTTTTGTTTCCCTTTTCCTTTTGTTTTCCTCCTTTTGGCATCTGTGTTGTCCTGTCTGTGTTTGTACCCGACTTTCCATATCTAGTCTGCTTTGCTCTTTTCCCTTCTGTTGGTTTCCGGCTTTGGCACTTTTGGCCCCTTTGGTCAGCTGTCACTGCCCGGGGGCTGCTTGAGGTAGCCCCTGTGGGTGTTGGGGCAGTCAACCCTTTCCACCAAAGGGTCTGAAGATGCCATGCCCCAGGCCCCTTTGTTTACCCCCTCGGGGCAAGCCCGGGAGTGGTCCAGTGGGTCCACTACCCGCTTTACCCGCTCATCCGTTACAGTACATTTTAGAGTGGAAAGGGTCTAATGTCCATGGACCTTCCCACCTTACAGTACCAGGCTGCAGCTTTTGGCTTTAACTTGGCTGGTTATGAAAAATGAGGGTAACTCCATGTGCTTTTTTCCTAATTAATTGAAAGTAGAAAATGGGTATTGCACTATAATCAAAAAATAAATAATGAAAAGAAAGTGATGTGGGGTCTGTCCCATTTTTCATAGCCAGTCAAAGTAAAAGCAGCAAATACAGCCTGATACTATTAGGATGGGAAGGTACGTGGATATTGGGCCCTCCCCACCATAAAATTACAAGCCCGCAGCCATCCCGGAAGTGGTTACCTGGTATGATGGGTACTGGGGTAATAGTGAAAGGGGGTCAGCATCAGCACTGTGGTGACAAGGAACACCACTGGCCGACACCAGGTCCTAGCGCTAGTAATGGAGAGGCTTCTGTCATATACTTCCATTACTAAAAGGAACACAGACAAAAATTTTTTTTTTTTTTTATATATAAACACTTGCAGACATCAGCCCTTGTTGACCATTTTATTAAGAAGGATCCAATGCTGGTCCAATGTAGTCCAACGAATCTGACGTAGTCCAAAGGAAAACGTGTAGAAAAACAGAAATACTACAAAAGCATAGAAGTACTAAACGCCATTCCCTGAGAGTCATAGTTCTGGCTAATCTTCTAGGGGTGCAGGGGATGGAGTTAAAACCATACAAAAAGATTTTAGTTGGTACAGCACAATCTCCTTTTGTCTTGCCTCTCCCACTCTTCAGGAGATTGTGCCCTGTACCCTCCTCTCCTGCTCCTCCCCCACTATTGTGTTATGTGGCCTAGTGCAAACACAAATTACAACCCCCACCTATCATCCCATCATCCACCTATCAACAAATATCTCCTACCTCCACCTATCACCTTCATTATCCCCGTCCTCCACCTTATCACCCCATAGCCCTCCCACCTCCACCTTTTACCACATAGCCTCCACCTATCACCCCATAACTCCCCACCTCCACCTATCACTGCATAACCTCCCCCTCCACCATCTTTAACTCCATAACCCCCACCTCCATTTAGCATCCTGTAACCCACTCACCTCTCCCTATTCCCCATAACGCTACACCTCCACCTATCACCCCATAACTCCCCACCTTCACCTATCATCAAAAAAACCCCACCTCCACCTATCACCCTATAACCCCCCACCTCCACCTATCACCCCATAACCCCCACCTCCACCTATCACCCCATAACCCCCACCTCCACCTATCACCCCATAACCCCCCACCTCCACCTATCACCCTATAACCCCCCACCTCCACCTATCATCAAATAACCCCCACCTCCACCTATCACCCCATAACTCCCCACCTTCACCTATCATCAAAAAAACCCCACCTCCACCTATCGCCCCATAACTCCCCATCTCCACCTATCATCAAATAACCCCCACCTTCACCTATCATCAAATAACCCCCACCTCCACCTATCACCCTATAACCCCCCACCTCCACCTATCACCCTATAACCCCCCACCTCCACCTATCACCCTATAACCCCCCACCTCCACCTATCACCCTATAACCCCCCACCTCCACCTATCACCCCATAACCACCATCTCAAATTATCATCCCACAATTCCGCACCTCCACCTATCACCCCTTAACCCCCACCTCCATCTATCACTCTATGGAGGTGCAGTAAGTGCAGAGCTTTAAATGTTTCCGTGGTAAGTTCTGCAGGGATGAGTCGTGGATAGGAGAAGTCACTGTGGAGATCTTGACAGGATGGAGAAGAAAAGGGAAAGAGAACAACTCATCAGAGAAGACGTCACCTGTGAGTCATCGGATGTAACTGTACTGTAATCACTTATATGTCTGCAGAGCCTGTGTACACTGGTATCTACTACCATATGATCACTGTATAAAGGTAGTATACAGACTGCAGAGCCTGTGTACACCGGTGTCTACCATTATATGGTCACTGAATGAAGGTCATATACAGTTTGCGGAGCCTGTGTACACTGGTGTCTACCATTATACGGTCACTGTATGAAGGTAATATACAGTCTGCAGAGCCTGTGTACACTGGTGTCTACCACTATATGGTCACTGTATGGAGGTAATATACAGTCTGTAGAGCCTGTGTACACTGGTGTCTACCACCATATGGTCACTGTATGGAGGTAATATATAGTCTGCAGAGCCTATGTACACTGGTGTCTACTATTATATGGTCACTGTATGGAGGTAATATACAGTAGGTAGAGCCTGTGTACACTGGTACCTACCACTATATAGTCACTGTATGGCAGTAATATACAGTCTGCAGAGCCTGTGTACACTGGTGTCTACCACTCTATGGTCACTGTATGGAGGTAATATACAGTCTGCAGAGCCTGTGTACACTATTGTCTACCACTATATGGTCACTGTATGGAGGTAATATACAGTCTGCAGAGCCTGTGTACATTGGTGTCTACCACTATATGGTCACTGTATGGGGGTATTATACAGTCTGCGGAGCCTGTGTACACTGGTAACTACCACAATATGGTCACTGTATGGAGGTAATATACAGTCTGTAGAGCCTATGTACACTGGTGTCTACTAATATATGGTCCCTGTATGGAGGTAATATACAGTAGGCAGAGCCTGTGTACACTGTTATCTACCACTATATGGTCACTGTATGGAGGTAATATACAGTCTGCAGAGCCTGTGTACACTGATGTCTACCACTATATGGTCACTGTATGGAGGTAATATACAGTCTGCAGAGCCTGTGTACACTGGTGTATACCACTATATGGTCACTGTGTGGAGGTAATATACAGTCTGCAGAGCCTGTGTACACTGTTGTATACCACTATATGGTCACTGTATGGAGGTAATATACAGTCTGCAGAGCCTGTGTACACTGTTGTAAACCACTATATGGTCACTGTATGGAGGTAATATACAGTCTGCAGAGCCTGAGTACACTGGTGTCTACCACTATATGGTCACTGTATGGAGGTAATATACAGTCTGCAGAGCCTGTGTACACTGGTGTCTACCACTATATGGTCACTGTATGGAGGTAATATACAGTCTGCAGAGCCTGTGTACACTGGGGTCTACCACTATATGGTCACTGTATGGAGGTAATATACATTCTGAAGAGCCTGTGTACACTGTATCCAACACTATATGGTCACCGTATGGTGGGAACAGTGGACTTTGAATAGTGGCATTTATTCAGTGACAGTAGTTGTATTGTTCAGTCAATATGTGGTGGTGATATGTGGTCATGATCTTGCAGTATTATTTATTCACTATGTGGTGGGCATATATGATTATGATATGGAAGTATTATTCAGTCACTATGTGGTGGTGATATGTAGTCATGGTGTTGTGGTATTATTCAGTCACTGTGTGGTGGTGATATGTGGTCATGGCATTGTGGTATTATTCAGTCACTATGTGGTGGCGATATGTGATCATGGTGTGTATTATTCAGTCACTATGTGGTGGCGATATGTGATCATGGTGTGTATTATTCAGTCACTATGTGGTGTTGATATGTGGTCATGGTGTGGAGGTATTATTCACTATATTTACTATTTTGCCATAGGCAAACTTAAACTCTATCAGTTCTCTATCTGTTAAACACTAAAACATAACTTTTATTATATCTAACTCTTAACCTCTATACACACTATTTAAAAACCTGATCTCTAACCTCATCAGTTAACCCTTTTTGCTTCTGAAAGAGGGAATAACTCCCTTTCTATTATCAAGTCTGGTGGAGCCCCACCTACTAACAGGGGAGCCTTATATCTATAGCAAAGTACTAGCTCCAGTAAGGGATCCCAAGCCAACTACTTGGGCAGTCGTCCCTAATCTCATAGACACAGAACAAATGAGGCCCCTTGTGACACCGTCTGCAGCAGGTGACACTTGTAGACAGAGGGGAGAGATCACAATTTAAAACGTCATATCTGACCTTGCCGACATGTTTCGCCAGCTAACCTGGCTTCATCAAGGCGTAGAGGTCCGATCAGGGTTAACTGATGAGGTTAGAGTTCAGGTTATTTAATAGTGTGGATAGAGGTTAATAGTTAGATATTTGAATAGTTACGTTTTAGTGTTTAACAGATCGAGAACTGATAGAGTTTTTGTTTGGCTATGGCAAAATATTAAATAGAGTGATCAAAAGTCACGCTTTGTTCTCTTGCGAGATTCCCAATTATTTGGAGATTATGTGAGGTATTATTCAGTCACTATGTGGTGGTATTATTCAGTCACTATGTGGTGGTGATATGTGTTCATGGTATGGTGGTATTCATTCACTATGTAGTGGTGATATGTGGACATGGTGTCATGGTATTATTCTGTCACTATTTGGTGGTTTTATGTGGTCATGGTGTTATGTTATGATTAAGTCACTATGTGGTAGTGATATGTGTTCATGGTGTTGCAGTATTATTCAGTTAGTATGTGGTGGTGATATGTGGTCATGGTGTGGAGGTATTATTCAGTAACTATGTGGTGGTAATATATGATCAGGATGTGGTGTTATTTAATTCAGTCACTATATGGAGGTGAAATGTGGTCAAGGTATTGTAATATTATTCAGTCGCTATGTGGGGGTGAAACGTGGTCATCATGGTATTATTCAGTTGCTATGTGGTGGTAATATGCAGTCATGGTGTGGTGGTATTTTTCAATCACCATGTGGTGGTGATATCTGGTTATGGCGTGTCAGTATTATTCAGTCAGTATGGGTTTGTGATATGTGGTCATGGTGTGGTGGTATTATTCAGTCAGTATGTGGTGGTGATATGTGATGGTGTGGAGGTATTATTCAGTCAGTATGTGGTAGTGATATGTGGTAATGATGTGGAGGTATTATTCAGTCACTTTGTGGTGGTGATATGTGGACATGGTGTGGAGGTATAATTCAGTCAGTATGTGGTGGTGATATGTGGGCATGGTGTTGTGGAATTATTCAGTCACTATGTAGTGGTGATATGTAGTTATGGTTTTGTGGTATTATCCAGTCCCTATATGGGTGTGATATGTGGTCATCATGGTATTATTCAGTCACTATGTGGTCTTGATATGTGGTCATGGTGTGGAGGTATTTTTCAGTCACTCTGTGGTGGTAATATGTGGTCATGGTGTTGAGGTAATATTCAGTCACTATCCGGTGGTAATATTTCACGTTTTTATTCAGTCTCAATGTGGGGGTGATATGTGGTTATGGCATTGAGGTATTATTTAGTCACTATGTTGGGTGATATGTGCACCTGGTGTGGTGGTATTATTCAGTCAGTATGTGGTGTTTTTGTGGTCATGTTGTGGAGGTATTATTCAGTCACTATGAGTGGGTGACATGTCGTCAGGGTGGTATTATTCCGTCACTAAGTGGTAATATATGGTTATGGTGTTTTGGTATTATTCAGTCGCTATGTGGTGATATGTGGTCATGGTGTGGTGGTATTAATCAGTCACTAGGTGGAGGTGATATGTGGACATGGTGTTGTGTTATTATTAAGTCACTATGTGGGGGTGATATGTGGTCAGGGTGGTATTACTCAGTCACTAAGTGGTAATATATGGTTATTGTGTCATGGTATTATTCAGTCGCTATGTAGTGATATGTGGTCATGGTGTAGTTGTATTATTCAGTCACTATGTGGTGGTGATATGTGGACATGGTGTGGTGGTATTATTGAGACATTATGTGGTGGTAATATGTGGTTATGTTGTTGTGGTATTATTCAGTCACTATGTGGTGGTTATACGTGGTCAGGGTGTTGTGGTATTATTCAGTTACTATATGATGGTGAACTGTGCTCATGGTGTGGTACTATTCAGTCACTATGTGGTGGTGATATGTGGTCATGGTGTTGTGGAATTATTCAGTCACTATATGGTGGTATGTGGTTATGGTGTTGCGGTATTTTTTATTCACTATGTGGTGATATGTGGTCATGGTGTTGCGGTATTATTCAGTCACTATATGGTGGTGATATGTGATCATGGTGTTGTGGTATTATTCAGTTGCTAAGAGGTGATATGTGGTTATGGTGTTGTGGTATTATTCAGTCACTATATGGTGGTGATATGTGGTCATGGTGTTGTGGTATTATTCAGTCACTATGTGGTGGTAATATGTGGTCATGATGTACTGATATTATTCATTTGCTATGTGGTGATATATGGTCATGGTGTTGCGGTATTATTCAGTCACTATGTGGTAGTGATATGTAATCATGATGTTGTATTATTCAGTCACTATGTGGTGGTGATATGTGATTATGGTGTTGTGGTGGTAGTCAGAAGCTATGTGGTGATATGTGGTCATGGTGTTGTGGTATTATTCAATCACTATGTAGTGGTGATATGTGATCATGGTGTTGTGGTATTATTCAGTTTCTAAGTGGTGATATGTGTTTATGGTGTGTAGGTAGTATTCAGTCACTATATGGTGGTAATATGTGGTCATGGTGTTGTGGTATTATTCAATCACTATGTGGTGGTGATATGTGGTCATGATGTAGCACTATTATTCATTTGCTATGTGGTGATATATGGTCATGGTGTTGCGGTATTATTCAGTCACTATGTGGTAGTGATATGTGATCATGGTGTTGTATTATTCAGTCCCTATTTGGTGGTGATATGTGGTTATGGTGTTGTGGTATTATTCAGTAGCTATGTGGTGATATGTGGTCATCGTGTTGTGGTATTATTCAGTCACTATGTGGTGGTAATATGTGGTCATGGTGTTGTGGTATTATTCAGTCACTATATGGTGGTATGTGGTTATGGTGTTGCGGTATTTTTTATTCACTATGTGGTGATATGTGGTCAGGGTGTTGCGGTATTCTTCAGTCACCCTGTGGTGGCCACATGTGGTTATTGTGTTGTGGTATTATTCAGTCACTATATGGTGGTGATATGTGATCATGGTGTTGTGCTATTATTAAGTTGCTAAGTGGTGATATGTGGTTATGGTGTGTAGGTATTATTCAGTCACTATATGGTGGTAATATGTGGTCATGGTGTTGTGGTATTATTAAGTCACTATGTGGTGGTGATATGTGGTCATGATGTAGCAATATTATTCATTTGCTTTGTGGTGATATATGGTCATGGTGTTGCGGTATTATTCAGTCACTATGTGGTAGTGATATGTGATCATGGTGTTGTATTATTCAGTCACTACAGTATGTGGTGGTGATATGTGATCATGGTGTTGTATTATTCAGTCACTATGTGGTGGTGATATGTGGTTATGGTGTTGTGGTATTATTCAGTAGCTATGTGGTGATCTGTGGTCATGGTGTTGTGGTATTATTCAGTCACTATGTGGTGGTAATATGTAGTCATGCTGTGGTAGTATTATTCAGTCACTATGTGGTGGTTATACGTGGTCAGGGTGTTGTGGTATTATTCAGTCACTATATGATGGTGAAATGTGCTCATGGTGTGGTACTATTCAGTCACTATGTGGTGGTGATATGTGGTCATGGTGTTGTGGAATTATTCAGTCACTATATGGTGGTATGTGGTTATGGTGTTGCGGTATTTTTTATTCACTATGTGGTGATATGTGGTCATGGTGTTGCGGTATTATTCAGTCACCCTGTGGTGGCCACATGTGGTTATTGTGTTGTGGTATTATTCAGTCACTATATGGTGGTGATATGTGATCATGGTGTTGTGGTATTATTCAGTTGCTAAGAGGTGATATGTGGTTATGGTGTGTAGGTATTATTCAGTCACTATATGGTGGTGATATGTGGTCATGGTGTTGAGGTATTATTCAGTCACTATGTGGTGGTAATATGTGGTCATGATGTACTGATATTATTCATTTGCTATGTGGTGATATATGGTCATGGTGTTGCGGTATTATTCAGTCACTATGTGGTAGTGATATGTGATCATGGTGTTGTATTATTCAGTCACTATGTGGTGGTGATATGTGATTATGGTGTTGTGGAATTATTCAGTAGCTATGTGGTGATATGTGGTCATGGTGTTGTGGTATTATTCAGTCACTATGTAGTGGTGATATGTGATCATGGTGTTGTGGTATTATTCAGTTGCTAAGTGGTGATATGTGGTTATGGTGTGTAGGTAGTATTCAGTCACTATATGGTGGTAATATGTGGTCATGGTGTTGTGGTATTATTCAATCACTATGTGGTGGTGATATGTGGTCATGATATAGCACTATTATTCATTTGCTATGTGGTGATATATGGTCATGGTGTTGCGGTATTATTCAGTCACTATTTGGTGGTGATATGTGGTTATGGTGTTGTGGTATTATTCAGTAGCTATGTGGTGATATGTTTTCATCGTGTTGTGGTATTATTCAGTCACTATGTGGTGGTAATATGTGGTCATGGTGTTGTGGTATTATTCAGTCACTATATGGTGGTATGTGGTTATGGTGTTGCGGTATTTTTTATTCACTATGTGGTGATATGTGGTCAGGGTGTTGCGGTATTCTTCAGTCACCCTGTGGTGGCCACATGTGTTATTGTGTTGTGGTATTATTCAGTCACTATATGGTGGTGATATGTGATAATGGTGTTGTGCTATTATTAAGTTGCTAAGTGGTGATATGTGGTTATGGTGTGTAGGTATTATTCAGTCACTATATGGTGGTAATATGTGATCATGGTGTTGTGGTATTATTCAGTCACTATGTGGTGGTGATATGTGGTTATGGTGTTGTGGTATTATTCAGTAGCTATGTGGTGATCTGTGGTCATGGTGTTGTGGTATTATTCAGTCACTATGTGGTGGTAATATGTAGTCATGCTGTGGTAGTATTATTCAGTCACTATGTGGTGGTAATATGTGGTCATGGTGTTGCGTTATTATTCAGTCACTATGTGGTGATATGTGATCATGGTGTTGTGGTATTATTCAGTCACTATGTGATGGTAAAATGTGGTCATGGTGTTGCTTTATTATTCAGTCACTATGTGGTGATATGTGGTCATGGTGTTGCGTTATTATTCAGTCACTATGTGGTGATATGTGATCATGGTGTTGTGGTATTATTCAGTCACTATGTGATGGTGAAATGTGGTCATGGTGTTGCTTTATTATTCAGTCACTATGTGGTGATATGTGGTCATGGTGTTATGGTATTATTCAGTCGCTATGTGGTGATATGTGGTCATGGTGTTATGGTATTATTCAGTCACTATGTGGTGGTGATATGTGGTCATGGTGTTGAGGTATTATTCAGTCACTATGTGGTGGTGATATGTGGTCATGGTGTTGCGTTATTATTCAGTCACTATGTGGTGATATGTGATCATGGTGTTGTGGTATTATTCAGTCACTATGTGATGGTGAAATGTGGTCATGGTGTTGCTTTATTATTCAGTCACTATGTGGTGATATGTGGTCATGGTGTTTTGGTATTATTCAGTCGCTATGTGGTGATATGTGGTCATGGTGTTATGGTATTATTCAGTCGCTATGTGGTGATATGTGGTCATGGTGTTGCGGTATTATCCAGTCACAATGTGGTGGTAATAGTGTTGAGGTTTTATCCAGTCACTATGTGCGGGTAATATGTGGTGATAGTGTTGCGGTATTATTCAGTCACTATGTGCTGGTGATTCACAGGTTTGCTACGGGGCCCAACCTTCTGTATACATGGACCCTGATGACATCATGCTGTCAGCAGGTGAAATCCCCGTTGTCTTCCTTCCTCTTGGACGCGCTCCAGGTTTTGTAGCTTCTGGATCCCGGACACAGAACATTCAGACCAGAAGCAGCTTCCTTGTAGGACAGAGGTGACCGGACAATACAACTCCTGATTAACCCTCCACAGCTTTATATCATGGAGCGTCTCACATGCTGCAGATATAACCGCCGGCTCTGGGCTGCTGCAGACCGATATAACCGCCGGCTCTGGGCTGCTGCAGACCGATATAACCGCCGGCTCTGGGCTGCTGCAGACCGATATAACCGCCGGCTCTGGGCTGCTGCAGACAGATATAACCGCCGGCTCTGGGCTGCTGCAGACAGATATAACCGCCGGCTCTGGGCTGCTGCAGACCGATATAACCGCCGGCTCAGGACTCCGGCAGACAGATATAACCGCCGGCTCTGGACGGCTGCAGACAGATATAACCGCCGGCTCTGGACGGCTGCAGACAGATATAACCGCCGGCTCTGGCTGCTGCAGTACAGTATAACCGCCGCTCTGGCTGCTCAGACAGATATAACCGCCGGCTCTGCTGCTGCGACCGATAAACCGCCGGCTCTGGGCTGCCTGCAGACCGTTAACCGCCGGCTCTGGAGCTGCAGACCGATATAACCGCCGGCTCTGGGCCTGCAGACCGATATAACGCGGCCTGGGCTGCTGCAACCGATAACCGCGCACTGGCGCTGCAGACCGATATAACCGCCGGCTCTGGACGGCTGCAGACCGATATAACCGCCGGCTCTGGGCTGCTGCAGACAGATATAACCGCCGGCTGCCCCAACCCAAGAGATCAGGGCACCTACCCTTCAC
Source organism: Phyllomedusa bahiana (assembly GCA_025379985.1). Lineage (NCBI taxonomy): Eukaryota > Metazoa > Chordata > Amphibia > Anura > Hylidae > Phyllomedusa > Phyllomedusa bahiana. Next base: position 22,825 of record JAODAL010050500.1, read on the forward strand.
CGATTGAGGAGACCGGCGCAGCTCCTCCTCCCCAGCACAGCTCCCCCTCCCCAGCACAGCTCCCCCTCCCCGCACAGCTCCCCCTCCCCAGCACAGCTCCTCCTCCCCAGCCCAGGAGACCGGCGCAGCTCCCCCTCCCCAGCACAGGAGACCGGCGCAGCTCCCCCTCCTCAGCGCAGCTCCCCCTCCTCAGCGCAGTTCCCCCTCCTCAGCGCAGTTCCCCCTCCTCAGCGCAGCTCCCCCTCCTCAGCGCAGTTCCCCCTCCTCAGCGCAGCTCCCCCTCCTCAGTGCAGCTCCCCCTCCTCAGTGCAGCTCCCCCTCCTCATCTGAGGTTATACATTACACCCAGACAGGCGAGAGCAGGATATAATCACATCCGAGTTTATTTCTCCTCATGGGTTTCGCGCTGACTAGAACGCCAGGCGCCATCACACGGTACAAAGGACCTGAAGTCTACAAACTGATGACATCACACAGGTAGTGGCCCCCGGGGCTGGAGCAGGGGGAGGGGCTAATACAGAGGTCACCTGTCAGTGTGAAGCCTTAAAGCAGAAGTGCAGGGCCAGGAGGCGGCTGCTCGCAGGATACGGTATAAATACGGATTGTAGCGGCGGCGGCTCCGCGGCTCAGGTCATTAGTCTACAGTTTGTGTAAAAAAATAGAATGTAAATTAAATAACCCCCCCCCCCTCCCAATCCAGGGGAATGGGGGAGGGGACCCAGAACACCCAGATCAGGGGGGGTCCGGGATGTACAGGAACGTCCACATGACCCCCACACCATCGCTCCGCGTCCAGGGCTGAACAAGAACAATTTCCTCATGGAGCTCTACTGATCCGAGGGTACATGTATTATACTCCAATCACATCCAGAGCTGCATCCACAGGGAATTTATATCATGTGCTCCAGTCACATCCAGAGCTGCATCCACAGGAAAGTTACATCATGTGCTCCAGTCACATCCAGAGCTGCATCCACAGGAAAGTTACATCATGTGCTCCAGTCACATCCAGAGCTGCATCCACAGGAAAGTTACATCATGTGCTCCAGTCACATCCAGAGCTGCATCCACAATGATGTTACATCATATGCTCCTGTCACATCCAGAGCTGCATCCACAGGAAAGTTACATCATGTGCTCCAGTCACATCCAGAGCTGCATCCACAGGAAAGTTACATCATATGCTCCAGTCACATCCAGAGCAGCATCTACAGTGATGTTACATCAAGTGCTCCAGTCACATCCAGAGCTGCATCTACAATGATGTTACATCATATGTTTCAGTCACGTCCAGAGCTGCATCCACAGGAAAGTTACATCATGTGCTCCAGTCACATCCAGAGCTGCATCCACAGGAAAGTTACATTATATGCTCCAGTTACATCCAGAGCTGCATCCACAATGATTTACAAAACAATTTTCCCCGTCACATTTTTAGAAACGCACCAAAAGTTTTATATATGTGTTGGCACCCAAGCAGACCCCGAAAGGACCAGGGGCCCAGAACCCGGCACTAAAAAAACAACCCCTTAAATCACCCGTTACACCGGGATCCCCTAGCCCATCCCCTACATCACACAAGGCTCCCCCCCCTGGGAATCCCCCCCACCCCCCCCAGAACCCCCCCCCCCCCCTCCACCCCCCTACCCCCCCCCACCCCTTTTTAACCCCACCCCCCGTCGCAACCGTTTTCACCCAAAATTAAAAAAACTATCCCATCCCGACTTTATACACAACAAATTTAAAAATCTGACCGGGGGAAAAAGAGTAAAGCTCCCCTTTACATCCAAGCTTTCATTTACCATTTTTTGGGTTTTTTCCCAAAAAAAAAAATTTTTTGGGGCGACATGTAGATCGGGGGTTTTGCCACTATACTGGGGTCCCTTTAGCCCAAAAAACCCGGCGCAGCCCTTTTCTCTAGATGGGTTTAGCAGGCCCAAACCAACATTTTGGGGCATTTGCGGCCCCCCGTGGAACTTTTTAAAAGCACCTTAGATCGGGGGGGGGCCCCGGGGGGGAGGGGGGCAAAAACAACCCACGAGCTGCACACTTATAGGGAAACAGGCGGGAAACCCGGGGGGATTACTTTTGAGACAGGGAGATTTAAGATAACAAAAGAATTTGTTTTTGTAAAAAGACCTGGGGGTGGGCAAGCATAGATCATTATGTAACTGAATTGTGCATAGAGCTCTGGAATTTTGAAATTGGTCATAGCCGTATTAACCCGGGTTATTTTTTTCCATGCAGCTTTTGGATGTACTAGAGCATGGGCAGTATGTTTCACACGTGGAAATTTAAAAAAGTAGTGGGGGTGCCTGGTAAATATTCTGCCCCTGCACCCGGGTGGAGGATATGTGAGAGCAGCACAGAGGATTTATGCACCCCCTCTCCATTCCCGTACGGGAGCAGCTCCCGGGTGCAGGGGTCTACCGGGAGGGTGGGGGGCAATGGGGTGGGCCGGTTTTGATACAAAAGTGGTCACCCCGCGCTGCATTTTCTACATTGTGGTCCCCCAACACTTGATTGGGCCCGGGCTTGCTGGCCCCCCGTCACTCAGGCCCCCACATGTTCCCCCCCGTCAGGGAAAATGTCTTCTGCAGGGGCACAGCGGCGGGGGAGAGGGGCCCCTTTCCCGTCCTTTCCCGTCAATAGGTTTTTGCTGCAGGGAAAATGGGGGCGGGGGAGCAGGGGGCGCTTTAAACCTCCTTTAGGGTAGTGTCCTTCTGCAGGGGACAAAGGCGGGGGGCAAGGGAGGGGGGGGGGTGTCATCCTCCTGTCAGGGATATGTCCCGCTGAAAGGGGACATGGGGGGGGCAGCAGGGGGCCTGTCATCCTCCTTTTAGGATAGAGTCCCGCTGCAGGGTACCTGGGGGGCAGGCCGCAGGGGGCGCTGTTTTCCTCCTTCAGGGTAGTGCCCCGCTGCAGGGTACAGGGGGCGGGGAGGGGCGCTGTCATCCTCCTGTTTTTGGGTAATTTTCTGCTGCAGGGGACATGGCGGGGGGCAGCACGGCGGCGGGCCGCAGGGGCGCTGTCACCTCCTGTCAGGATAGTGCCCGCTGCAGGGTACACAGCGGCGGGCAGCAGGGGGCGCTGCCTTCCTCCTGTCAGGATAGTGTCTGCTGCAGGGTAACATTGGCGGCGGGCAGCAGGGGCGCTGTCATCCTCCTGTCAGGATTTGTGTTCTGCTGCAGGGTACAAAGGGGCGGGCAGCAGGGGGCGCTGTCATCCTCCTGTCAGGTAGTGTCTGCTGCAGGTTTCATGGCCGGGCAGGGGGGCGCTGTCATCCTCTGTCAGGATAGTGTCTGCTGCAGGGTACACGGCGGCGGGCAGCAGGGGGCGCTGTCCGTCCTCCTGTCAGGAGAGTGTCTGCTGCAGGGTACAGGGCGGCGGGCAGGGGGGCGCGTCATCCTCCTAGTCAGGATAGTGTCTGCTGCAGGGTACATGGCGGCGGGCAGCAGGGGGCGCTGTCATCCTCCTGTCAGGATAGTGTCTGCTGCAGGGTACATGGCGGCGGGCAGCAGGGGGCGCTGTCATCCTCCTGTCAGGATAGTGACTGCTGCAGGGTACAAGGCGGCGGGCAGCAGGGGGCGCTGTCATCCTCCTGTCAGGATAGTGTCTGCTGCAGGGTACAGCGGCGGGCAGCAGGGGGCGCTGTCATCCTCCTGTCAGGATAGTGTCTGCAGCAGGGTACACAGCGGCGGGCAGCAGGGGGGCGCTGTCATCCTCCTGTCAGGAATAGTGTCTGCTGCAGGTACATGGCGGCGGGCAGCAGGGGGCGCTGGTCATCCTCCTGTCAGGATAGTGTCTGCTGCAGGGTACACGGCGGCGGGCAGCAGGGGGCGCTGTCATCCTCCTGTCAGGATAGTGTCTGCTGCAGGGTACATGGCGGCGGGCAGCAGGGGGCGCTGTCATCCTCCTGTCAGGATAGTGTCTGCTGCAGGGTACATGGCGGCGGGCAGCAGGGGGCGCTGTCATCCTCCTGTCAGGATAGTGTGTGCTGCAGGGTACACAGAGGCGGGCAGCAGGGGGCGCTGTCATCCTCCTGTCAGGATAGTGTCTGCTGCAGGGTACATGGCGGCGGGCAGCAGGGGGCGCTGTCGTCCTCCTGTCAGGATTTGTGTCCGCTGCAGGTACACAGCGGGGGGCAGCAGGGGCGCTTTTTCATCCCCCCTGTCAGGATAGTGGTCTGCTGCCCGGGTACACCCGGGCGGGCAGCAGGGGGCGCTGCATCCTCCTGTCAGGATAGTTCTGCTGCAGGGTACACAGGCGGCGGGCAGCAGGGGGCGCTGCCGTCCTCCTGTCAGGATAGTGTCTGCTGCAGGGTACACCGCGGCGGGCAGCAGGGGGCGCTGTCATCCTCCTGTCAGGATAGTGTCTGCTGCAGGGTACATGGCGGCGGGCAGCAGGGGGCGCTGTCATCCTCCTGTCAGGATAGTTTCTGCTGCAGGGTACATGGCGGCGGGCAGCAGGGGGGGGCTGCGGTCACCTCCTGTCAGGATAGTGCCTGCTGCAGGGTACACAGCGGCGGGCAGGGGGGA
>JAODAL010050501.1:0-27361 GCA_025379985.1 Phyllomedusa bahiana
GGGATTGTAATTTAATTTGCAAGGTGGATATTCAACGTAACAGGTCGTAAGGGGTTTTTAAAAATTTTAAACCCCTTTTTGAAATGTATACTGATAATAAAAGTGGGTTTTGCAGCAAAACAAAGAGACCTGCATTTTAATAGAAATGATGTTTATCCAATATAAGTTCAGGCCCCCCAAATACCGGGAAAATATTTAAAATAGCAAACTGTTAATAATAAAATTACCCCCACTACCATGTCAAACACTAAGTCTTGGGAACTTTATCCAGTGTTCTTTATAGATAGAGTTTTTTGGGTGTTCCCCGCGGCCCCCCCCCCCCGCTCCCACCGCCGTAAATTTTTTCAGCGGTAGTTCCCTGCTTTAAAATTTTTTGCTAACTACAAAAAATCTTAAAAAATTTTCTAATTAACAAAATTTGGAAGGTTCACAGCTAATAGTAGAGGTTTCTTTTGTGCAAAAATGGGACTATTTTCGCTGAGTGTTTGGCCACTGGCAGAGAGCAGGCCCTATCCTATGAGACGTGAGAGACATGGGGGCTAAAAAAGGAAACGCTGTTCTATGTAAAACGAGGTAATGTGATTTTTCCAGCCAATCGCAACATACACATCCCAGTCATGACGTCGCACACACATCTCACCCTCCCTCTATTTTGAAAATTTTGATTTGTGGCCCCAAAAAAATTTTACAGGAAGCGCCAAAAAAGGGGCAAATTTTTAAATTTAGATGGAAAAAAAGTTTTTTTTTTTTAAAATTTTTTTTTTTTTAATTTTTTTTTACCCGTTTTTTTACCCTTTTTTTTTTTTTTTTTTTTGGTTTTTTCGGGAAAATTTTTCGATAACAATAAAAACCTTCCCATTTCAATTTTTGTCGATAAAAATGTCAACACTAGTGCAGGGTTTCCTTTCCCCCCAAGGCCCTTGGGTTTGGAATCACGGGGCCCGGGAGAAAACCAGGCAGTTTTGGGAAATTAACCCTCCCTTGGGACTGCCACAAAAAGGGTCAGGAGCTGTGGACGGCTCTAAGCAACGAGCCCGGCGTGGCTGGGTGACAAAAAAACCTTGGGGGCCGGGGAAAGGTGGTGTCGAAAAAGGGCAAAATTTTGGCTGGCCGCCCTTAAGATCGGTAGGCTGGAGCACACCCCTTTCCCTGGAAATGTCATGAAACCTTGTCGTCCAGAAATTTTTTTTGGCTCCCCGGGGTTTGGGGACTGCCTGCTGAAGAAGGTCGAGGTTGAGTTCGCATTTCCCCGCCGTTTGAAACCCTGTTTCCCGTCCCCCCTGGCTGCGTTGCAGCGTCGCTGGCCCCCCCGTAAACCCCGTCTCATTGTTGACGTGGCAAAAACGCGGGGAATTTCCCCACCTCCACTTGCTCCAGGGGTTTTGGGGGCAGCAGCGAAATGCCATTCCCGCAGTACAAAGTGACACATGGCCTGAAAAAAGCACGGTGGACCTGGGGTTTTTGGAACACCCTTGCCAGTTTTAAAAAGGGGAACCCAAAAAATTTTGGTCAGTGGGGACAATGCCTTGCCCAGATGGCATTGTGGTGATCTTATTTCCCGGGATCGATTTTGGGGAACTCGAAAAAACAGGTCCGCCAGCGAGGAGGGGGAGGGGCCCAAAGATGGGGGAAAAGGGGACCCTTTTCCCTTCTCCGTAAAAATTCCAAAAAGGGCCCGACATTTTCCCAAAATTTTCCCATGGGGGTCTTCATTAGGCAGTGGTTCGGGGTCCGAGCTGGGTGAAAGGTGGCGCATCACCCTTTCAGGGTCCCTCTTTCTCAGCAAAGGTCGGGGGCTGTGTTGAAGCTGTGCCGGAGGCAGCGGAGGAGGAGGATTTGGGAGGAGGAGGGGGAGGAGGAATTCTTAGACCCCGATTTTTACCGAGTCCCTGCCTTGGAAAGAGGTTGGCGCAAAATTTGAGGCGGAGGGGAAGATGAGGAAGTCATTTTGCTAGTGCCCCCGACCAAGAGGTTTGGGAAAATTAAAGGGGCTCCCTCTCCCCATGAGTGTTTGGATCTCCATTTCCCCCAAAAAATGCCCTCGAAATTAAGGCCATAAAAATTGAAACAGTTACTGGGGGGACCCCCCTCCTGGATCCCCGGTACAAAACAAAAATCCCCCATTTTCCCTTTTTCCCCCCAACCCAAAATAGAGAGTAAAATGCAGGAAATGGAGCCCTTTGCTGATTGTTAAAATGGAGCATCTGTTGCATTTCCCCTTCATGTTCCCAAAATGTAAGGGTTTGGAACAACATAGCGACGTAACAGCAGTAGGGGTGCCAAGTAGGTGTACCCGGAAAAGCAGCAGGAAAGGGGGCAAGAACCTAATGGGTGACCTTGGGCAATCTTTTTTTTACCACCTCACCAACACATGCAATGGGGGGCACAACCCCAAACAAAACGAGATCAGTTTAAAGATCATGGTGCCAAACTTTTCTGCGCCCAAAAACCCCGGGATGTTTTTGAGTGTTCCGGCCCCAAAAGATTTCCCTGGGTACCCAAAAGGGGACAAAAGGGGCCCCGAGCTGGCTCATCACCCCTTTAGAGGTTTTGTCCTCCCCAAGCACCCCAGCGTAATATCTGAGCGGAAACATTCAGCAAAGCGGAGGAGTCATTACGACAAACGCATCCGGTTTTCCCCACAGTTTAATTTGGTTCTTTTTTGATTTTCACCCCAAAGAAAAATTTCAGGCAGGGATCTCTGTGATGTTGGGGGGCCCCAAATTGCCGGGGTCACCGATTAGTTCCCGGTCTACTTAAACTTTCCCTTTTTCAAACAGAAATGGTCATCTTGAAAATTTTTTTTAAAAATGATCATTTTTTAAACTGCTTTTTTTAAAATTCTTTTTTCCCAAAATTTTCATTTTGCGGGTTTTGCTGTGAGGAGACTTTTAAAAGACCCCCCCAAGGGTTTCATGCAACCCCGTATTCTTTTAAATAACTTTATCTTAAAAAAGTTTTGATTGTAAATTTGTTTTGAGGTCATGTTGCTGTGAGATAAGCTTTTAATTATGGCCCTTTTGAAACAGAAATGTGGTTTCCTAAGTGGCATTTTCCCTCACAATTTTTAATAGTGGCGGGAAAAAAGTCATATTTAAAAATTTTTTGGGGGTATGTAGTGTGAGATACAGCAATAATCATGGCCCCTTTGGAACAAAATGTGGGCTTTAAGTGGCTTTTTCTCCCTAAACAATTTTTAACAGGGGCTGAAAAAGTCATTTTTAAAATTTTTTGGGTCATGTGCTTTAAAAATCCCGGGGGGCAAATTACTCCCAAGGTCCTATTAAAAAAAAAATTGTTGTTTCAAAACAGCCCATTTGTTTTTCAAAATTAAAACAAAGTGGCTCAAGGGGTCAGCTTTAAATTTTTTGGGGGCATTTTGCTTTAAAATGCAGCAATACTACGGGGTCCTATTCCCCAAAAAAAAATATGTTTCTAATGGGCATGTGTTTTTCCCACAATTTTTCAAAAGTGGCTCATGGTTCAGGCTTTGAATTTTGGGGGCATTTTTGTGTGCCATGCAGCTATATAGGGTCCTATTCAAAAAAAATGTTGTTTCTAACAGACATTTGTTCTTCAAAATTTTGCCCAAAGTGGCTCAGGGTCTTTGCTTTAAATTTTTTGGGGGGGCATTTTGCTGTGACATGCAGTTTTACTACAGGTCCTATTCAAAAAAATTGTTGTTTCAACAAAATTTGGGTTCTTAAAAATTTTGCCCAAAAGTGGCCAAGGGGTAAATGTTTTAAATTTTTTGGGGAATTTTGCTTTTGACAGCAGATACTAGGGGGGTTTATTCAAAAAAATTTTTTGTTTTTAACGACATTTGTTCTTCCAAATTGTAAAAAGTGGGCTCAAGGGTCATTTTTTAAATTTTTTGGGGGGCATTTTGCTGTGACGCAGCTATATTTACAGGTCCAAATTCAAAAAAATTTTTGGTTTTTTCCCAGAAATTTGTTCTTCAAAATTTGTAAAGAGTGGCTCAAGGGTGTTGGTGATGTCAGAAACGTAGGCACTTTTAAAAGGAAAAAAATATTGCAAAATGACTTGTATTTAAAAAGATTTTTTAACATCCCTTCAATCCCTGTATTGGGGACAACCCATTTAATCCCAATAAAAAAAAGAGAAAACGGACTTTGGGGGGGATTCCATCCTATTTTAAAAAAAGTGTTTTTTTTGAATTTAAAATATTAAAATAATTGCCCTGTTAAAATAGCTGTTAAAAAAAAAATTTCCCCTGAATTGTACAAGGGGGGAAAAGGGGAAAAATTGACCAAAATGTAGGGTTTTTCAGAGGACTGGGGTTTTGGGCATGGGAAAAGAGAACAAAAATTTCGAGGCCATTTCCCCCAGCCCCGTTGGTAAAATGGAAAAAAAAAATGCCAAAATAAAGGGCCCTGAGTGTAACAGGGGCGTTAACCCCAGGGATTTCCAAGTGAAGCTCAATTTGGTTTCCCCACTCATGGGGGGGACAAGGGGCTACCCAGGTATTGGGCTGTGTACTGAGGAAGGCCCGGAGTTCTCACACTGCCCCTTCCGCACTCTGCTTCAGGACGGGCTGTTTTCGTTGCTGCCCTCACGGGGCATTTTAACCTGCGTTTTTAATTTGATGACGGCGCCTGCCTGGGCTTTTAACCCCACCCAATGTAAATGGCCCTGGGGAAAGCTTGGCCCCCGGCCCGGGATGTCCCAAAGGGTTTTTCCCGTGAAACTAGATTGGTGGTTGAAAAACTCCTTTTTCCGGCACTTTTTAAAATGGGGGGGTCATGAGGTTTTGGGGGTCATGTGTGGGGCCCCGGAAAAGGATAGTCAATGTCCAGTGAAAACTAAAATGGTGGTTGAAAAAAATCCTTTTTCCGGCACTTTTTAAAAGTGGGGGGGTCATGCAGGGGTTTTGGGGCCCTTTTATGCTTTTGGGGCCCCGGACAGGGGTATTCAAAGGGCCGTTCAAAATAAGTGATGGTTTCCCAAAACATACTGCCCTTTTGGCCCCTTTTTAATTTTTGGGTGATGCAGGTTTTTTGGGTCAGGGGTGTGGTTACAAGACAGGGTAGTTGGGAAAGGTCTGTGACTTTTTTTCTGGGGCCCTTTTTTAAAATAAGTGTGTTGCCAAGATGTAGCACGTATTCCCCTTTGGGCGTTGTGGATGTTAATTTTTTGCTTTCTCCCTTGTTTTGGGGGTAAAAAAAAGAAGGTGTTGTTGCTTTCCCAAAAGACTTTAATGGCATGGGTCATAAAAAGACGTCACTATCGAAAAAACCCCTTTTCGATAGCGGCTGGGTATCGCTATTTGATCGATTCGATAGCCAACGCAATCGCTCAACAATCCCCAAGGGTGTGGTGCTGTCAGAAAAAAGGAATAGGTAGGGGGCAAAGTAATGGGGCAAAATATTGCAAAATGACTTGTTTTTGAAGATCTTTAACATAAACTTCAATCCCCCCGGGATTGAGAAAAACCATTTAACACAATTTTAAAAAAAAGAAACAAAGGGCATGGTGGGGGTTCAAACCTATTTTAAAAAAGTGTTTTTAGGGCTTAAAATTCTAAAAAAACTTGCTTTTTACAAAAAAAGTGGTTTAAAAAAAATTTCCCCTTTAATTGAAAAGGGGGGTCGGAAGACTAGACCAGATGTAGGTTATTTTTAGGGGACTTTGGGGTATGGAGCCCCGGACAAAAGAACAAAGAAAAAGAGACCCAAATTTTTCCCGCACTTTTAGTAAAAAGAGAAAAAGAATGCCAAGAAAAAGGGACCGGGGGGTAAAAAGGGCGTTAACCCCCCAGTATTTCCCAAATGAAGCTCAATTGGTTTCCCCATTCATACGGAAAGGGGGGAAATGCTACCCATGTCTTGACTGGTTGCTGAGGAAGGTGGAGTTTCAAAAACCCCCCGGGTTCCCCAACCTGCTTTTAGCACGGGAAATTTTTTTGGGTTCCCGCGTCATCAGGGCTTTTTTTAAACCTTTCGTGTTAATAGATGAAGGACGCCCCCCTGGGGGGTTTCACCGGGACCCCCCGTAAAATCCGGCCCGGGTCATGTGTGGAAAAGGCTGGTATAGTCAATGCCCGTGAAACTTAAAAAGGTGGGTTTAAAAAACTCCCTTTTTTTCCCGGGAAATTTTTAATCTGGGGGGCATGCTGGTTTGGGTCTATTGGGTGTGGCCAGGACAGGGGCCGTCTATGGGCTAGTGAAATAAAATGGTGGTTTAAAGACCCCCTTTTTCCCGGGACTTTTTTTAAACTGGGGTCATTGGCCCGGTTTGGGGGTCTTTCGGGGACCCCGGACAGAAAATAGGTTTGCCCAGTGAAACTAAAAAAGGGGTTGGGAAAAACTCCTTTTTTTCCCACATTTTTAATTTTTGGGGGAAAGCAGGTTTGGGGTCTGTGTGGCCCCGGGGAAAAGGGGCCGTTATGTCCGTTTAAAATTTAAAAAGGTGGTTGAAAAACTCCCTTTTTTGGGCCCCTTTTTAATCTGGGGGTCATGCAGGTTTTGGGGGTCATGCTGTGGAAAAGGGGCAGATATAGTCTATGCTCAGTGAAACCAAAAATTGGGGGTTGAAAGACTCCTTTTTCCCGGGACTTTTTAATTGGGGGCATTTCAAGGGGTTTGGGGGGGTAATTTCTGTGGACCAGGAAGATATTGTCTATGTTTCCCGTGAAACTAAAATGGTGGTTGAAAAAGGGTCCCCCAAAAGGGACTTTTTAAACTGGGGGCATGCGGTTTGGGGGTTTATGCTGGGCCCCGGACAGGGAAATCTATGTCCGTGAAACTAAAATGGTGGTTGAAAGACCCTTTTTCCGGCACTTTTTTAATTGGGGTCATGCAGGGGTTTTGGGGGTCCCGCTGTGGACAAAGGCAGATATAGGGCTATGCCCAGTGGGAAATAAAATGGTGTTTGAAAAAACCCCTTTTTTCGGGACTTTTTAATCTGGGGGCCCTGAAGGGTTTTGGGGGTCATGCTGTGGCCAGGGCAGGGACAGTCTTTTGTCCAAATGAAACTAAAATTTTGGGGGGTTGAAAGGGCCCCCTTTTTTTTGGGGGACTTTTTTAAACTGGGGTCATGCAGGGGTTTTGGGGGGGATGCTGTGGAAAAACCGGGACAGGGGGCAGTCTTGGGCCAGTGAAAAATAAAATTTGGGGGTTTAAAGAATCCTTTTTTCCCGGCACTTTTTAAAACTGGGGGCTTTCAGGTTTGGGGGCTCATGCTGTGGAAAAGGGACAGGGATATTCAATGTCAGTTCAAGTAAAATGGATGGTTAAAATTTATTCTGCCTTCTGGGGACTTTTTAATTTGTGGTTAAAGTGGGAAAAGAAAAGGGGTAGTGAATGGTTGTGATTTTTTTTTTTGTGGCTTTTATAACCTAATTGTGTTGCCCAAGATGTAAGAAAAAGTTCCATTTGACTGTTGTGGATGTTAATTCCCGCTTCTCCGCCCCGTTTGGGGTTTTAAAAAAATGAAGGGGTTGTTCCTCTCCATTGACTTTAAGGGTCATCGGCGATAATCTATTAAGGGCTATCGAAAATGTTGATTTAAATTTCCCAATTTTCGACTTTTGAACCCATGACGATAGTCAACATAATCGCTCAAAACTAATTGGGTGTAAAGGGTTTACGCATCGTGTAGTCTACTGTCATTTTTTATTGGTTTTTATGGATTCTTTTATACTTAATAAAATTTTTTTATTTTTTTTTACATTTCGTAGACCTTTTTTTATAGGTGTTATGGCTTTACTGGGGGGTCTTTTTCTTTTTGAGTTTTTTTTATATAGCCCCGGTTTTTTTTTAAAAGGTGTGCTATTTAATTCCCATAAGATTGATTGCAAAATGGATCTTCGGGCATGTGAGGCCCTTTTTGGCCCCTTACAACGGGGGTGCAGTATTCAATGGGCAGGGTTCTATGGGGATATTGATTTTAGAGATGGTAAAGAATTGAAAAGTTCACTTAATAGTCTTAAACACAAAAGTATGAAAATTTGGTGGAATAGGAGCTCTCTAGAGAATTATTTAGTGAAGAGTCTCATACCACGTGGTTTAAGAGTACTAGTCTTTCCATCGTATGGTAAAGAACATGAAAGATTCAGCACAAAATGGGAAGAAACCTGCAATAATTGTTCTAGAAGATTTATGGAGATAATTATAGAACTAAACTCTGAAACAATAAATAGATGATCTTACTAAACAAATTGTGGAGACGATATCCCCCGGGGGATCCTCTCTTCCCTCCCCAACCCCCGGATAGGCGACCCTTTCAAAATGAGATGGAGGAACACATAAAAACATGGGAAAAAAAATTAAAGCTACTAAAGTAAAAAAAATTTCAAAGGGAATGGAAAAGTTTCCCAAACCCAAACGGGGGGTATTTTGTGGCTTGGACAATCATGTTTCCCGCCAAAGATCTACATCAATTTTCCTCCCCAAAAAATTACAGCTGAATTAGTTCCTCACAAAAAGTATGGGCCCAAATAGAAATTTTTCAAAAAGAAAAAATTGACTTCTCAAAGAAGGGCTACCAATAACGCGTATGGATAAAGGAGGGGAAAAAAAAGCAGGAAAAAGACCCGTAAGGTAATTAATTTATCCTTTTTTCCCCATAATCTTACATCCAAAAGATTTTAAGTTTTAAATTTGGATTGACGTTTTCACCTTCATGCCCAAATTTTTTTTAAATTTTCAGGGATAAAAGACTTGAATCTTTTTGCCCGCAAATTGACCTTAAAAAAGATTTTTCATGCCAAAAAATCTACTACATTGTTTCCTACCAAACAGGAACAAGAAGCACTGTCTATTTTGGAATCATTAGCCAATGAAGATACAAGTGATGAATTTACTATACCGACAGGTATGTTTCCTAAATCATTAGTTCCCAAATCTAAAAAATTTCCGCCATTAAGTATGTACTCTAATATTGAGCTATTTGTCAAATTAGTAACAAAGGAATTCAGGGAGCTTGACAAGACTAAAGTAAATTACAACTTTAATCTTTTACAGAGACAAGCAATTAAGGAACTTTGAGCAATGAAAGATGTTTTATTTAAACCTTCAGATAAGGGAGGCAATGTAGTAATATAGCCTAAACGGATGTATGAACAAGAGGCCTTGAAACAACTAGGGGATCCATTATGTTACAAACGCTTGACGTTTAATCCATCTGAGAAATATTTGGAAGAATTGAAGACCATTTTGGACAAAGCTGTAAATGACAATTTGTTATCTGAAAAACAAGGTAAGTATCTTGTTCATGAATATCCTAAAACTGCATGTCTTTATTAAAAAAATACAAACAAAAATACACAAAAATCCTATTTGTCCTCCAGGTCATCCCATAGTGTCGGGCCAAGGAAGCCTATGTGAACAAGCGTGTAAATTTATTGATCACTTTTTGAAACCAATAGTGGAAACGTTACCTTCCTACCTGAAAGACACTAATGATATACTCTGCAAAATGGACAACATGCAATTGGAACCGGATATGATTCTAGTGACGTGTGACGTAGAGTCACTCTATACATCTATAAGACATCAGGATGGTATCATGGCGGTGAGTGCCTTTTTATTCATGTCAGATCTAGACAGGGATCTCTGTAATTTTATTATTACATTACTTGAATTTGCTCTGACTTATAATTTTTTTCTATTTCGAGGGGTGTTCTATCTCCAATTACAAGGTACCGCAATGGGGGCAGCCTGCACGCCCTCTTATGCTAATATCTTTCTAGGTTTCTGGGAACGCTTGATTTTTTGCATTGATCCAGTCCCCTTAATAGAGAAGTTCCAATACTGGGGAAGGTATAGTGACGATATACTCTTCATTTGGCAGGGAACATCAGATGAGCTGAAGACATTTATGAATACTATTAATCAGAATTCCTACAATTTGAAATTTACATATAGAGAAGGCAGAAACCACATGGATTTTTGGGATATTTCCTTTAATGTGGATACAAATGGCTTTGTACGTTCAGATTTATATAGGAAACCTACCGCTACCAATATGCTGTTACATGCATCCTCAGCTCATCCCAAACGATTGATCAACAGTATCCCATCAGGTCAATTCCTAAGAATTAGAAGAATCTGCTCTTTAGATAGTTTTTTTTGAATCTAGAGCATTTGAATTAAAACAAAGATTCAAGGAAAGAGGCTACCCAAAAAAGGTCATTGAAGATGCATACGTCAGAGCTAAAGATACAAAACATGTTGATTTATTTAGGAAATCCAAAAACAAACAGGCTGATGAGATGGTCCGATTCATCATTCCTTTCCACTCTCAACATCACATGATGTATAAGATTCTACGCAAACATTGGGATGTTTTGAAGATTGACGATACCTTAACACAATACCTACCTGACAATCCAACTATTACATATAGAAGATCTCGTAGTTTGAAGGATTTGCTAGTCAGAAGCTTTTATCCTGGAGCTCGCCCTGAAAATGCATTTGGATCCAAAGGTTAAAAGTGGGGATGTCATCCATGTGGCAAATGTAAAGCATGCAGCAACATGGACACCACGGATATGTTTTGGAATTCGTCTAATGAGAAGAATTTTAAAATCACACATACTATCACATGTGCAACGGAAGGTGTAATCTACTGTGCCATTTGCCCATGTGGGCTTATATATGTTGGTATGACTACCAGACAATTTCAGAGACGTATCCGGGAACATGTCCTTGGAATCGGTGCAGCTGATACTTCAGTTGACACTGACTCATTACTTCAGATCCCCAGACGCTTCAAACAAGAACACAATTGCGATGCCTCTGGGCTACGATTTAGGGGAATTGATCGTGTCCTATTTGACTCAAGAGGAGGAAATTGGAAAAATATTCTGGCTCAGCGCGAGGTAAAGTGGATATTCACATTAAATACTGTTTACCCTAGGGGATTAAATGAACAACTCAATTTTGCTCCATTTTTGTAATTAGGTCTATCTCTATCTTTTCCATCTCTATTTTGATCTGGTTTTATGTCTTTTTTTATATATACAAATTTTTATTCTTTATTCTAGTTACATCACCTATGCCATTTATTCCTGATTTCCCTGGATCTCCTTGAAGTTATACAACCAAAGCCGGATGTGGATGGACAATATTTGCAGTCGTCTCGACTTATGACCATCTGTTGATATATGTATACATTTTGTGTCCTTGTATACTGTTGATAAATTGATATGTTTATTCATTAGATGGATATTTTAACAAACATGCCCTATATTGATATATTGCACTTATTTAGATATCTTTATCATTGCCATTATTGCCACTTATATTATTAAGCTTTTATACATAAGCATCTTATTTTTATACTATATTTATAAGTATTTATCCTATGTATGCACTTGCATCATGTATATCACATGATGCAATCTGTCTCGCAATCTGATGTGCGCATCCGCGCATGCGCGGGGTTCTCGCGCATGCGCGTTTGAACAGTCAGTAGTGGTATCCCTCTTGGACTAGGTTTTGCCCAGTCTAACGTGGTGCGCATGCGTGGACAGGCTGCACACGCGCACTAGGAATACTACAACGCCGATACACAGGGCATACTCTGGCAGTTAAACATGCTCTTCCGGTTGCACAGCAGGTATTTCTATGTACATATGCTAATACTGCCTGTTATTTCCTTCAAGGTTTTCTCTGCTATTGGTCCAATTATTAATTAGGGGGTGGGAATTTAATATGGCTAAATCATTTAAATACCAGGCTTCATTAATGTTTGTTTACCCCCGGACGAAGCGCACTGCAAAACGTGCGTTGGGGAGCGTGATCCTATCACTCCATCTGTCCATTTTTGGATTTCTCTGTAATGTCCTCTTACTAAGGTCGGGTATACATTTATAAACATTGATTTTGTATGTCTATATATAAGTATATCATGTTACTATATTAATTACCTTGGGGTTACCTGGCCTTGTATCGGTCTGTAAGATATTTTAGATGGTGTGTAAAGTGGTCACGCATCTGTGTAGTCTCACTGTCATTTTTTATTGGTTTTTATGGATTCTTGTATACTTAATAAAGTTATTCTATTTTATTTACATTTCGTAGACCTTTTTTGATAGGTGTGTATTTTTTGTGTCTGTGTCCCACTGAGAGCTTTTCTTCACTAGTAAGGAGAGCGCTGATTCACTATTACAGGCTCCAGTCACACAGACTTATCCAATTACTTTATGACACATAGCAACCTCCTAGGATACCCAGCGCCCACCAGTGGATTTGATTCTTGGCTCCTAGTGGAGTCAATCCTGGGGGACCCCATACAGCTACTCTGCCTCTCTTTTTCTACCTTTACCCCTATTAAGCAGCCACAGGCCTGACATGTCCCGGGGCCACCAGGGCTTTCCTCTGCTCCCCTGTGGGCCGGCCCGAGCCTGGTGACAAGAGCCTGTAATAACCAATAAAGGAAAGTGCTGATAGTTCCTGAGCTCCGCACTGGTGGCCGTCCCCAGCAATCTTCACCCAGAGACACAGATGACGGCACAGGCAGCCAGAGAGTCAGAGGCCGAAACTAGCAGCCGGGGCGCAGCCATATAAATCCTGAATGCTACCACCAATCATGCTATATGGTATAGTGTCTACATAATACCGCCATGTGGAGGGCACACCGTATAGCAGGAGAATGATACAACACATATACACTACATGGGACAAAGTATGTGCTCCCTGCCAGTCACAGGCCTGAACTCCCACTGGGCTGTGGAGTGAGCGGGGGCAGCGTGTGGACTGGACAGGGGCTGGATCTCCCCGGTAACTGGGAATAATATATCAGCCCCATGTACATGAGAAATCAGCAGATACAATTGCTGTAATAATGTCCCTGGAGGAGCTGTCACCATTGGGATTGGTTTATCCCCTGATCTGTTATACAGGTCATAGCACAGGATTATAAATGGCGCCCGTCTCCCATCAATATGGTGCATGTATCATCTCTATAATTCAGGGGACAAATTTCATCTGATCAATGTCCCAGTGTGTCTCCATGTACTGCGCCCCCTCCCCGCTCTCTAATAAGACTCCATATACAATAGTGGAAGAGTCAGAATAACAGCGGTGATGACATTTCCTACAACCTCCATCTCATGACATAGAGAGAAGTGATCTGAGGAGACATCAGACATTAGTGGAGACGTCACAGATCAAGGTGTCGGCAGCCGTTTATCTCATAGACAGAACAATGGAGCAGAACATAGAAGAGAATCCATTTCTCCCTTGTCCCCACAGGTCTCCATCCTGTACACATCTCTTATACTCACTGTAATGTCTCTATACTGCAGCCCGAACTGGACAGAGCTTCCATCAAGTCACTGAAGTGAGGACCAGACAGACGGTTACCAGACAGGACAAGTTTCTTCAGGGACTGGTTATTCCTTATTCCAGACGCCAACTGGGTGCAGGACGTGTCTGATAGATGATTCTCAGCCAAACTGTAAGAATAAGAAGATGAGATGTGGGTGACACGTCCACAGAGCGTTAGTATAAACCTGTAGACATAAAGGTGCAGGCACCGGCTCTGTACAATGGGGCGGCCATCTTTATACAGAATGGGGTCGGACACATGAAGGTGGAGGAGCCGTCAGCAGCCGGTGTCTGTACAGGTATGAAGGGCATTAGAGGAGTATGGCGGACACCACTGGATGAATGAGGGGTGATACAAGGAAGGGGCAGATTCGGGGATGGGGGAGGGAGTGTTTAGGGCAATACCTGAAACTGTTGATGCTGGGAATAATGTGATTGTCCAGGGAGCTGCTCCCAACCAGTGGCCGGGGAGGCAGAGGGGCCCTGGTGTCGGCTCACACAGGATTTCGGAGTTATGGCTCCATGCACTGGCAGGGAACATCCCTGTGCTCATCCTCCGACCACTGAACAGGACAATGTGGAGGAGAATTCCAGGGTCACATTTCCTCTGAGATACCAGTCGGCCGATGGCTGTGAGCTCTTATTCCTCCAGATTTGTCTGTCTCTCCTTCATGTCTGTGGTGTCGCCCCCGACCATCATTATAACGGCCCCATCACAGCTTTCCATGTGGAATCACAGAGCAGTAATGACTGATCTCAGCCATCACCATGGGGGTCACCTGTCAATCACAGCCCCTCCTGCGGGGAGGACACGGGCACAGCTGGTTACTATTGTTCTCCACTGAGGATTTTCCATCCAAAATAATCCACAACATTTCTACTAAATGTGAATGTAACCAATACCAAAGGGTGAAAGAGGGCACTGATGGCACAATGTAGGGGGCTCTGATGATACTATTTTTTGTGTTTGTGTCCCATTGAGTGTTTTTCTAGTAAGGAGAGCACTGATTTACTGTTAGAAACTCCAGTCACAAACTTTCACTGCATCACTGTGTGACAGAAAGCGTCAGACTGGGGTAACTAGGATCCACCACAAATGTTGATTCCAGGGGCCACCCTACACCTACTGTCCATATAAATCCTGAATGCTCCCACCCATCATGCTATATGTTATAGTGTCTACATAATACCATCATGTGGAGGGCACACCGTATAGCAGGATAATGATACAACACATAAACACTACATGGAACAAAGTATGTGCCCCCTGTCAGTCACAGTCCTGAATTCACACTGGGCTGTGGAGTGAGCGGGGGCAGCATGTGGACTGGACAGGGGCTGGATCTCCCCAGTCCAGTAACTGGGAATAATATCCATAGTTGCCAACCCTCTCAATTTTGGTGGGAGGTTCATGCAAATGGGGGTCACCTCCCGCCCCCCTTTCCCCGGCAGGGTCAGTGAACCTCCCATTGCCAGCAGGCAGCGGGGATTCTTTAAGTGAGCGCGGTGCCGGGATAGCATCAGGACGCTGCTTCGGCACCACCAGGGCCCTTCCCGCCGTTTTCTCACTGCCTGGCTATTGGGGACATCTACCTGGCTATTTCAGGCACTGCCTGGCTATAGGGGGGCACTACCTGTCTGTAAGGGGCACTATCTGGCTATTGGGGGAACTACATGTTTGTAAGGGGAATCTACCTGGCTATAGGGGGCATCGCCTGGCTATAAGGAGCAATACCTGGCTATTGGTGGCACTACCTGGCTATTGGGGGCACTACCTGGCTGTAAGGGGCACTACTTGGCTGTAAGGGGCACTACCTGGCTAGTGGGGACAGCTACCTGGCTAGAAGGGGGCAGCAACAGGGCCTATATAACTACATGGGCCTATATAACCTACATGGGCCTATATAACTACATAATAGGGACCTATATGACTACTTATTGGGGAGCCTATATAACTACCTATCTACTTAATAGGGCACTGAGATACCTACCTATTGGGCACAGTTTGGCGGGATCTCCCAGCTCTCGTGGATTCTGAAAAGGCCATCCAACAGTTCAGGGAAGCTGGGTGACGCCAAAACCCTAATTTAGCTTTCTTCCAGAGCTGTTACACAGTTAGGTGGAGTTGGTGTGGCTTTTAAGGGGCGTGGCTCATCAACAAAATGGGCGTGGTCACACAATTTTTTAACATGACGATGACCCTTAGAATCCCCCACTTTCCCACTTTCAAAAGTTGGTATGTACGATAATATATCAGCCCCATGTACAGGAGAAATCAGCAGATACAATTGCTGTAACAATGTCCCCGGAGGAGCTGTCACCATTGGGACTGGTTTATCCCCTGATCTGTTATACAGGTCACAGCACACGAGTATAAATGGCGCTCGTCTCCCATCAATATGGTGCATGTATCATCTCTATAATGCAGGGAACACATTTCTTCTGATCAATGTCCCAATGTGTCCCCATGTGCTTCGCCCCCTCCCCGCTCTCTGATAAAACTCCATATACAATAGTGGAAGAGTCAGAATAATAGTGGAGATGACATTTCCTACAACCTCCATCTCATGACATAGAGAGAAGTAATCTGAGGAGACATCAGACATTAGTGGAAACGTCACAGATCAAGGTGCTGGCAGCAGTTTATCTCATAGACAGAACAATGGAGCAGAACAAGATCCCCATGATGTACCCATACGTCAATTTGTGGGAACCCTTACCTGACCTTGGTGTATGGGTACATCACATGTCGATAAGGGGTTAAATATTGTTCTCTATTTGCTGATCAATACTTTATTTTGGGTTGTTTGCATGGGGGAGCGGCTGCCTCCATTTTAGTCCTGTGCTCCGCCCATCCACACAGGCAGCTTTTAATCAAAGCAGAATGTATCTGGGACCTACAGTCCCTGAAAATATGGAGGCAGCAGTGAGGTGAGATGTCAGAGGAGGTTCCATCTGAGGTCACCTTGTCAATACCTCCCAACTGTCCCAATTTGGGATCCTTGTCCCTTCATCCCGAGACAGCTGGGAAGTATCCTGATTTTTCTGGTGTGTCCCGTGGATCTAGGGCCTGTGCCCTGAATCCCCGGGACTCCGCTGTGCAGCTCACTGTTTGCGTGTCTGAGGGACGTGCAAACAGTGTTCACAATCACCAGCCTCATCTCAGGGAGCCTCTTCTCCCTCACATGCGGCCGGTACAGAGAGCAGGGACGCAGGGGAAGCATCATAGAGACCTCTCCCCTGATGTCACTGGCTGCAGGGAGCTGGCCCCCGCCCCCTCAGCTACACTGATCAGTGTGACTGCAGGGCCAGAGCCAGCAGCAGCAGGAGGAGGAAGAGGACACGTCAAGTGTAAGGTAAGTGTCTCTTCCTCCTCCCTGCCCCCCCACTCAGGCCTCCCCCAAAACGTCACCCCCTCCCCATCCCACTCAGCCCCCCCCAAAAAAGGCCCCCCTGCTCAACCTACTCACCCCTCCCCGAAAATGTTCCCCCTCCCCCCTGCTCACCACACTCAGCCCCCCAAAACGGCCCCCTACCCCCTGCTCATGCCACTCAGCCCCCCTCTCTGACACCCCAAAATGGCTCCCCTCCCCCCTGCTCACCCCACTCAGTCCCCCTCTCTGACACCCCAAACAGCCCCCTCCGCCTTTTCACCTCATTCAGCCCCCCCCCCCCCAAAAATGACCCCCCTGCTCACCCCACTCAGCCTTCCCCCAAAACGTTCCTAATCCCCCCTGCTCACCCCACTCAGCCCCCCCAAAACGGCCCCCCTGCTCATTCCACTCAGCTCCCCCTCTCTGACACCCCAAAACGGGCCCTCTCCCGCCTGCTCATCCCACTCAGCCCCCCCAAAACGGCCCCCCTACTCACCCCACTCAGCCCTCCCCCAAAACGTTCCCCCTCCCCCCTGCTCACCCGACTCAGCCCCACCAAAAACAGGCCCTCCCCCCTGTTCACCCCACTCAGCCCCCCCTCTCTGACACCCCAAAATGGCTCTCCTCACCCAACTCAGCCCCCCAAACGACCCCCCTCCCCCATGCTCAGCACACTCAGCCCCCCAAATGGCCTCCTTCCCCCTGCTCACCCCACTCAGCATCCCACAAGGCCTCCTCCCCCTTCTCACTCCACTCAACCCCCCCCAAAATGGCCCCCTTCCCCCCTGCTCAGCCCACTCAGCCCCGCCCTCTGCTCACCCCACTCAGCCTCCCCCCTCTGACACCCCAAAATGGCCCCCTTCCCCCTGCTCACACCACTCTACCCCCCTATGCTCACCCCACTCAGTCTCCCCTCTCTGACACCCCAAAATGGCCCCCCTTCTCCCTGCTCACACCACTCAGCCCCCCCTCCCTGACACCCCAAACGGCCCCCCTTCTCCTCTGCTCACCCCACTCAGCCCCCCACTCCCTGACACCCAAAACGGCCCCCCTGCTCACCCCACGCAGCCCCCCGGGCACCTCTGACACCCCATTCAATCCCTTGTCCACTTAATCATGTTTATTAAAATAAAGTGTTTTTTTTTCTGTTCCCGTGTGTTTTTTTCCATATAATTCCAGTGATAGTAATGGCAGTATCTGACAGACGCCTCTCCATTACTATCGCTCGGGCTTGGTGTCAGCCAGTGGTGTTTCTTG
The DNA here is from genome assembly GCA_025379985.1 of Phyllomedusa bahiana. Taxonomy (NCBI): domain Eukaryota; kingdom Metazoa; phylum Chordata; class Amphibia; order Anura; family Hylidae; genus Phyllomedusa; species Phyllomedusa bahiana. Next base: position 17,927 of record JAODAL010050501.1, read on the forward strand.
TTTCCCAAGGCTGACACTAACCCCATGTCACTATTACCCCAGTACCCAACGCACCCGGGGTATTGGGAAGAGCCGGTAGCCGTCAGGAGCGGACCCTCTAATGTGAAGGTCTGCTTCTGGTGCAGCTGCAGGCTGGTATTTTTAGAATGGGAAGTTACCAGTATCGATGGTTCTTCCCATTCTGATAGTATCAGGCTGCCGCTGTCGGTTTTACCCTGGATGGTTATGGAAATTGGGGGGGACCTCGTGTCGTTTTTTTTCTGAAAATGTATTTATTTAGTGAGAATCTGCACATGGGCATCCACTGTAATGATTACAGGAGGTGCCCACTGTAGGATTCTCAATCAATAAATGACGTGGGGTTCCCCCTGATTTCCATAACCAGCCAAGGTAAAACTGACAGCAGCAATCTGATACTATCAGAATGAGAAGGTCCATGGATACTGGTCTCTTCCCATTCTAAGAGTATCAGTCCGCAGCCGCCACAGAAGCGGACCATCACATTAGAGTGATCAAAAGTCACTCTCTGTTCTCTTGCGAGATTCCCAAAATTTTTTGGGAGATTATGTGACACTTCTGATGGTTACCCAGCTCTTCCCGATACCTCTGGTGTGTTGAGTACTGGGGTAATAGTGACAGAGGGTTAGTGTCAGCCTTGTGGTTACATCAAGTCCGAGCGCTAGTGATGGATGCATCTGACAGACACCTCCATTACGATCACTGGAGTTCAATGGAAAAAAAAATAACACAGAAACAAAATAAATAAGCACTTTATTTAAATAAACTCTCCCTGACATTGGACCTTGGGACAATTTTAGTTTAGAGATAGATACTACGCTGGTCCGACGTAGTCTAATGAATCCAATAGTATTATACTCCATCCCCTGCAACCCTGAAGGTCATGGCTGTGGCTGAACATCTGGGGGTGCAGGGAATGGAGAACAGGCCAGAGCCGCACCACAGTCTCCGGGGGGTTGGTCTTCTGTCTCCCCCCTGGAGATTGTATTGTAAGCTGTGGCCTTTACCTCCCTCTCACCCCTGTGGCCTAGTGTCAAGACAAAATACAACTCTCACCTGACACTCTATAACCCCCTGTCCACTGTGTATTGCCCCATACTCCACCTATCACCCCATGGGGAAATTGTACAGAGGGGGGAATTGGTAGGGAGGGGATGGAGAAGTGAGGAGTCTAAGATGTTTGTGTGTTTAATTCTGCAGGGACAAGGCCGGGAGAAGACATCATAGTGATCTGGAAGGAATGGAGAAAGGGAAAGACTCCCAACAGAGAAGACGTCACCTGTGAGTCACTAAATTGTATTGTACTGTCATCACTTATGTCTGCAGGTCGTGTGTACAACTGGTATCTACACCTCATTTGGTCACTGTATGGCAGGAATATTGATAGGAGTGTAATGGATTATATTTAGGATCAGTATGGCTGTATTATTCAGCCACTATGTGATGGTGATATGTGGTCATGGTGTGGTGGTGATATGTGGCAGTATTATTCAGTTACTATGTGGTGGTGTTATTTGGTCATGGTGGTATTATTCAGTCACTATGTGGTGGTGATATGTGGTCATGGTGGTATTATTCAGTCACTATGTTGTGGTGATATTATTATTATTATTATTATTTATTTTTGAGCACCTTTGGTTCCAGGGCGCTGTACATTCAGGTTTCATACAGAACATAGGTCAAACAAGTACAAAGGTGACAAATTAATAACTAACAACTGGTACAGAAGGAGAGAGGCCCCTGCCCGTGAGGGCTTACACTCTAAAAGGAAGGTGAGAAGAGACAGAAGGTGAGGGGCAGACATGGTTGTCAATAGTGTAGTGGCAGCAGGGCTATTGTTGGTTATAGGCAATCCTGAAGAGATGGGTTTTCAGGTTGCTTTTGAGGCTGGTGAGAGTGGGGGAGAGTCTGAGGTGTTGGGGCAGTGAGTTCCAGAGTATGGGGGAAGCACGGGAGAAGTCTTGGAGACGGTTATGTGAGGAGCCAATAAGGGGAGAGCAGAGAAGAAGGTCCTGTGAGGAGCGGAGATTCCGTGAGGGGAGATAACTGGATATTAAGGCAGAGATGTATGGAGGGGAGAGGTTATGGAGAACTTTGTAGGTCATGGTTAGTAACTTGAACTGGATTCGCTGGGCAATGGGAAGCCAGTGAAGGGATTGGCAGAGGGGAGAGGCAGAGGAGTATCGAGGAGAGAGATGAATAAGACGGGCAGCAGAGTTAAGGATGGATTGGAGGGGAGCGAGGGTGCTAGCTGGGAGGCCACAGAGAAGGATGTTGCAATAGTCTAGGCGTGAGATGACAAGGGCATGGACCAGCATTTTTGTGCTTTCGAAGTGATATGTGGTCATGGTGGTATTATTCAGTCACTATGTGGTGGTGACATGTGGTCATGGTGGTATTCTTCAGTCACTATGTGATGTTGATATGTGGTCATGGTGTTGTGGTATTATTCAGTCACTATATGGTGGTGATATGTGGCAATATTATTCAGTCACTATGTGGTGGTTATGTAGTCATGGTGTGGTGGAATTATTTGATCTCTGTATAGCGGTATCACTGATAATATTAGTCTCTGTTTGGTCAGTAACAGTACGGTGATATATGCTCCATGTATTATGTGGTCACTGTTCAACCATTATATAAAGGTGTCATCCATAGAACATTGTCTTACAGCTACTTGTATGGATCTCTGTATATACTGTACATTACTTTATATAAATACATATTTACAGACCCTAGTGGCGCCTCTGTTATGGCGCTGGTCTCTGCATGATTTTGTTTGGTTTATCATGGTTAGAGGCGTGTCCTGTGTGTTCATTTGTTTTGCGATGGTTGAGGGCGTGTCCTGGTGTGATGTCATTTGTTTGGGCGTGGTTGGAGGCGTGACTTGATGTGATGTCAAATGTTTGGGCGTGGTTAGAGGTGTGGCCCTCTTTGCAATTTCCAAAAGTTGGGAGGTATGCCTTGTCGTGGTGGTTGGACTCTCGCAGTTTTGGTCAAAAATGTGCGCCAAGAACCTAAAATTTTCATGTATCCAGAAATACAGAGTTCAGTGCGGTACTACATGTCCTGTACTGCTCTTACATGTATTAGCGAGGTGCATGCAGTGATTGGTGGTCTATAGCACCTCTCTACAGTACAGTGCAGTACTTCATGTCCTGTACTGCTCTTACATGTATTAGAGAGGTGCATGCAGTGAATGTTGGTCTATAGCGCCTCTCTAGAGTCCAGTGCGGTACTGCATGTCCTGTACTGCTCTTACATGTATTAGTGAGATGCATCCAGTGACGGGCAGTCTATAGCGCCTCTCTACAGTACAGTGCGGTACTACATGTCCTGTACTGCTCTTATACGTATTAGTGAGGTGCATGCAGTGATTGGTGATCTATAGCACCTCTCTACAGTACTGTGAGGTACTGCATGTCCTGTACTGCTCTTACATGTATTAGTGAGGTGCATGCAGTGATTGATGATCTATAGCGCCTCACTACAGTACAGTGCGGTACTACATGTCCTGTACTGCTATTACATGTATTAGTAAGGTGTACGCAGTGATTGGTGATCTATAGCGCCTCTCTACAGTACAGTGCGGTACTACATGTCCTGTACTGCTCTTACATGTATTAGTGAGGTGCATGCAGTGATTGGTGATCTATAGCGCCTCTCTACAGTACAGTGCAGTACTACGTGTCCAGTACTGCTCTAATGCTATGTTCACACGGGTTAAAATTGGGGGCATTTTGACAAGTTTTTCACGGCGTACTGCGTTGTGATACACACAAAATGCACCCCATTCATCACGGTAATCCATAGTTCTCATAGAGAACTATGGATTATGCCTCCTCTTCCCGGGCGTACAATACGATCATATTGTATGCGCAGGGAGATAAATGAAATGTCTCTGAGGAGTAATGACAGTCTATGTACGCCCCGCAATTACACTGTGTGAACTAGCCCTTACATGTATTAGTGAGGTGCACAGGGCCGACGTACGGGGGGTACAGCCGGTACACCTGTATGGGGCCCGGTGAAATAAGGTGGCCCGCTGCAAATGTCCTGCAACCCATCATTGGTCTATATGCAGCGTGGTGTGGAGCGGAGAGAGAGGAGGTCCCGGCGGCTCTGGTTACAGCTCATTAAACATAAGTGAAAAAATGTTCTATGTTACTGTATAACGTTGAGCTGTGACCGGGAGCGCGGGCCCCCTCACAGCAGCGCCACCCCTCTTCTCTCCCCCAACCCTAACCTCAGGAGGCCCACTCATAGCCATGTGTCACCCCCAGCCTCCATGTGTCCCAGCCTCCCATCCAGCCTCAGTGTGTCCCAGCCTCACCCCCAGCCTCAGTGTGTCCCAGCCTCCCCCCAGCCTCAGTTTTTTTCCAGCCTCCCCCCAGCCTCAGTGTGTCCCAGCCTCCCCCCATCCTCAGTGTGTTCCAGCCTCCCCCCCAGCCTCAGCGTGTTCCAGCCTGCCCCCCAGCCTCAGTGTGTCCCAGCCTTCCCCCAGCCTTAGCGTGTCCCACCCTCCCCCCAGCCTCAGCGTTTCCTAGCCTCCCCCCAGCCTCAGCGTGTTCCAGCCTCCCCCCCAGCCTCAGTGTTTCCTAGCCTCCCCCCAGCCTCAGTGTGTCCCTGCCTCCCCCCCAACCTCAGTGTGTCCCTGCCTCCCCCCAGTCTCAGTGTGTCCCAGGCTCTCCCCCCAGCCTCAGTATGTCCCAGCCTCTCCCCTCTACCTACCTGCTCACTTACCTCCCTGGTTACCTGACTGGCTATCTCTCAGGCTACCCAGCTGGCTACTCACCTACCTCACTGGCTACCTGCTACCCACCTACCTCCCTGGCTACCTGACTGGCTACCTCTCAGGTTACCTGACTGGCAACCAACCTACCTCCCAGGCTACCCGGCTACCTATCCACATACCTATGGGGGGTACCCTTACCTGCCCACTTCCCGGCTACCTATCTACAGGAGGCCCACTACCTACCTACCTATGGGGTGGCTATATACATAATTACGAGGGCACCAAGGGGGGCAATATGGATGGGGGGTTTGTATATAGGGGGCGCAGCACAGTGCAATACTACATGTCCTGTACTGCTCTTACATGTATTAGTGAGGTGCATGCAGGGAAGAACAACATTTACATGTAGGGAAATTGCATTTAAAGATACCCTTTTGCTCTGTTTCATGTTTATTAATCGCATGCTTCAGCAACCTGGATGGAGCCAATGCTTTTTAAGGCTTTAGCACGATGATAAAGCACTCTAGGTTTTTCTGGAAGGAGAGGTTTTAACACTGGGTCCAGGGTCAGTAGGTTCCAGGGCTTCATTACCAGATTATTCAGTTGTCAGTGTTGGGAGGTAAAAGTGGTGATGAACGTAGGATTAAAGGGATTTGTATCATTACATTAAATGGTCTTCAGAATAAGGGGACAGTGAATACAAGTAACTTTGCAATTGGATGTCATTAGCAAAGCTGTCTTGTTATCACAGGATCCCTTATCTTCTGTTTCTGTTTACACTGATATCCAGTGCTGGTTGGATCCCTCCTCCTTGCATTTCACTAGCTGACAGCTCATTTACATTCTGTTCGGCTCCGGTCCTATTCACAGGAGCGAGCATTCCTGCCCCTCTCACTCAGAGTAAGGGACCGGCACATTTTCACTCTGAACAGCCAGAAGAAACAGAATAACACTGCAGGACTTTCACAATCAGGAAACAGCACAATTGTGTGTCGATCCCTGCCTCTCTGACTCAGAGTTAGGGGCTGTAGCAATTTCTCTCTGCACGCCTAGCAGAAACACACTGCAGCAGATTCTACAATCAGAAACATAACAGCTGTGTCTCGGTGCCTAACTCTCCTGCATAGAAGGGAGATCTGTGCCATTTATAGAGCTGGATTCAACTGTAACACATCTCCAGCTGTGAGAGGGGAAGAGATTAGTGCTCAGTCTAGATTGATTGCAGCCTGTGGTATGTATACAGCTTTTACAGAATAAGACTGCATAGGGAGAGACACAGTGACATGTGGACTCAGAGAGGGGGGGGAGTCTCGGGAGCCAGCATGAACAGTGAAGGGGGGATGATGTCACCCAGCTGGGAGGGGAAGAAACGCCCCTGCATTTCTAGAGTTGAGAAGCTGAGAGCAGTATGAATCAGCCGAACTAAAGAAGCGATACATCCCCTTTAAATGCAGTTTCCCTACATGTAAATGTTGTTCGTCTCTGCTATGTAAAAATGGTTTTGAATCTTCAGTCACAAAGAGAAACTATAAGATCCGGTCACGCATGTCGTGTAACTCATCCTATGTGATATATCTGATCACATGCAGCTGTAAGAGGGAGAATGACAAAAATGTCTAAGTGCTTAAAGGGATCATCTCACTACATTGATTCATGTCACCTCAGTCCTGTTTTCTTGGTTTCATTTTGAATTCAGGGGCGTGTTTACTGGCTTTCACTAGGCTGCAGTAGAAGCCAGGTCTGTAGCTATAGCAACCAGGGCTAGCAGCCGATCAGAAGAGATCAAACAGGTCTGTAGCTATAGTGACCAGTGCTGGCAGCCTATCAGGAGAGAGAGAACAGGTCTGTGGCTATAGCAGGAGGAGCTGATGCAGCCCATACAAGAGGGGATATCTAGGAATAGGTAGGAAACTGGTAATGGACCCATATTGCAAGGTGACTTGTTTTTGCAAGATCTTTAACATAAAAAACAGCGACCCCTGTAGTGAGACAACGGCTCTAATTAATCATCACTTTAACATTAAAAATAAGCGCTTTATCCGCAGCCTCCCCAATCACTGTGAATGACCGCGCACATGTGGAGCAGTCAGAATACGTTGTCCAACCTATCGAGCACGTACCAGTCCAGTCCCTAATCAATAAGGAAATGTACTGGAGGTACAAGGTCAGCTCAGCCCTTTCCTATGGGCTAAATGAGGTCCAGGAATGAATTCAGTAATAATCACCTGCTGCTTCCTTCAGATTCATTTTTCTGTTTAGTTCTTATTAGTAACCAATTTATATATTACTATTATTCCACATCTACCTTGTCAGGAGCACTTTCTGTATATTTCTGTATATCTCAGTTTTCCAGGGATCCTGAACGGAGCTGCTCATTCTGTCCTAGGGGGCTCCTAACTGGGAGCCAGGTGTTCTCACGTACATCTTATTCTTTGAGCCCATCCATGATATCGGGGTTTTTCTGACACCTGCAGTTACCTCATTCAGTCCTTTCCTGTATGTGTCCCAGAGTGACCGCTGCATCCTGAAATCCTATGACAGGTCCGGTGTAGTCCTGTGATTACACTTCTTTATAGGAGCCACTATAATGTATAGTTCGTTTCTTACTATTCATTTTATTCATACATATTTTAGCTGTGTGGAGCCAGGCTTTTTAACATTTTTATTCTTGCTGTTTTTGGTTTTTTTTTTGTAAATTACAATGCAACTTTATTTGTAAATGGTAGAGACACGTTTTCAAAATATTTCAAACCTATGCCACCAAATTTTTTGTATTACCCTGTTTCCCCAAAAATAAGACAATGTCATGTATTAATTTTTGCTCCTAGAGATGCACTAGGTCTTATTTTCAGTGGATATCCTACTTTTCCATGAACAAGAATTGACATTTAAATCTCATGAAGTAATAGGAGACTAAAATACAAACACTTTCTCAAATCTGCTTCATTAGGAAAATTAAATCATTCTACCTGTGATTCAGTTTGTTAAAAAAAACACTGGCCCTTTAAGACAGCTCTGAAGTGGGGCCAAGTTGGCAGCTAGTCGGGCCATGTCGGCACCTGGCAGCCTGATGGATCACTGTGCTGACAACTGTGTGCTTCTGAGCTGGGACAGTCCATTGTACAGGGGGGAGCCTGTAAGTCTGCATCATGTTCACACCAGCAGCGTTGTCATATAGACGTCTGTGTGGTATGGAGGAGGCGGCTGAAGCAATAGGTAAACCCTGTTACACTATGTCTTCCATGTGCTGTGCCTGCACTGTATTTAGTGTGAGACTCAGATCACCCTGTACAAGCAGCTATGCCCTCAGCTCCCCTTTCACAGATAGTATCTTCCACAGCCTTGGATCTCCGGACTTACAAAGTGATAGTAAATCCTGTTCCCTTGTAAAACTGAGATAAATCCCCTGGATTGTTAATGACAAGTTTTGAGAAAAGTCTACTTTCATCTACTATCAATTTGTGTGTGTATGTGTGGAGGTGATAGTTGCTCTTGTAGCAATGACTGCTGCTAGGTCTTATTTTTGGGGGATGTGTTATTTTCGGGGAAACACGGTATATATCCTCACTTTATGGATTGTACACCTGCTTGATGAGGCCGCCAGTGTGATGGTGAAACGCGTTGCATTTTTATTGCTTTTATGCTACATCAATCTGACACATAATCTGGAAAAGTTAACTCCTAAGTAGTGTTGAAATTGGCACGGTTTTTATGTTGATCGGATTTTTTAGATCACGCGATAATTTAGGTTAAAATCTGCGCATAATCTATTAATATCGCGCCATTTTCAGCGCTCCTGTCATTTTGGCGGCCAGCAAATCAGCTTAGAGAATAGAGCAGGTTCAGCTGGGTGTGCGACGTCATGACTGGGATATGTATGGTTGTGATTGGCTGGAAAAATCACATGACCTCGTTTACACAGAACAGCCCTTCCTGTTCATGATCAGTGTGTGTCTGTGTATCATAAGAGCAGGACGTATGCTCTCTCAAAACAGCACAGCGAAACTGTTCTATTTGTTCACACAGACAACTATGCTTTTAGCTGTGAACATTAGAAAGTAGGTAGATTAGAGATTTTCAGATTTTAGTTACTTAGGCTGAGAATTTTAAAGGAGACTCTAGCGCTGTACCGCCGCGGGTGGACAGGAGGGGCGGGGGGCTGCGGGCGAACACAGACAGACAGGCTGGCAGACAGGCAGGCTTTTGAAAGGAGAGTGGATATTGTGCAGCCCAGACTGTGCTTTGACCCTGCATTGCAATGGGTTTTTATTAACAGTTTTTGGCCAGTTTTTGGTGAAATATTACTTGTATGTTGTGCAGCCTGTACTTATATTAGGATACAGATCTTTTCTAGTAACTGCAGGTATATTTGATAGGTGCAAAACTCAACTTTTATTAACTGTACACAATTTAATTAGGTTTTTTTTCACTTTGGTGCAGCTCAGTTTTGTTCAAAGACCTACTTTGTTCTTACAATAGGATACAGAACTTTTCTAGTCACCGCAGGTGTATTTATAGGTGCAAAAACCACATTTTATTATCCGTACACAATTTTATTACGTGTTTTTCACTTTGGCGCAGTCCAGCTTTGTTCAAAGACCCATTTTTTTACTTACAATAGAATACAGAACATGTGTAGTCATCGCAGGTGTATTTATAGGTGCAAAAAAAAACTTTTATTA
>JAODAL010050502.1:0-27360 GCA_025379985.1 Phyllomedusa bahiana
TTGCAGTTTTGCAATACACTACAAAAAATATACACGATCAACCTGCAGCGACCAGATGTTAGCTGGGAGTAAGCAGGCAAATAAAAATAGCACTACAGACCTTGGGTTTTTTTGAGTGTGTTTTGCACTTCGTAGCATTTTTTGGGTCAGCTGCAGTTTTTTTTAGGTGCAATGCTTGTATATGCTTTTTCAGACATTTTGTAAAATTTTTTTCTCCCCATAGACCTGCATTGTTTTTTTTCTGGACCCCAAAAATGAATGCATGAATACGTGTTGCATTTTTGGATCACATGATTTATGATAGCGGAAAAAAAATGCATAAAAATGCATGTACCAATACACATTTTACTTGCAACAAACATGCACAAAAACTACATAAAAAATTACATGAAGCCTAAAAAAAAGGCATGCAGTTTTTACACCATGCAAAATATAAGGGTGAAGGGGCCCTTAGGGTATGTTCACTTGGCATAATTGTGGGGTCTATTTCGACACATAATTGCGGTGCAATAGGCCAGAAATACGCCCTCATTCAGAGCTATGAATAGCCGGCGATTTCTCCAGCGTATAATACACGGCGGGGAAAACAATTGAAAGTCAATGGTAGCCGGCTGTCAGTGCTTTAGAAGTACATGCTGGCCAGCACATACTTCTAAACCACCCTGTGTGTTGCGGCGCATACAGTATGTGCCGCAATACGCCATGTGGACATACCCTTAAAGGGGTTTTGCCACGATCTAATGTTGATGTGGGATCCTCCAAAATGGGTATTTAATCACTTTCTAAATATATGTCATTAAAAAAAGTGAAGCCTGTGAGAGCTACAGCCTTCCTTACATGCCCTTAGTTTCTTGACTGTTTACATTAGATAGGACCAGGAGCTGATCTGGCCACACTTGCGTTGTTTGCACTTCTTATCTGATGGCAGGACACATGAACGAGCTTTGAAGGGACTGGGCAGAAAAGATCCTGTGTCTGCTGTATAGAGAATCCAGTGGTTGTAATGTAATTATCTGAGTAAACATGCAGGCGCTCCCTGGCTCCGTCTTTATGCATCAAAATGCACGCAACAAAAGTAACGGTAGGGGCCTGTTAACTTAAATGGGAATACGCGCTCATCAGCTGCGTTTCAGTGAGCATGATTTCGTGCGTTACGCACTGCACAATAAAACGGGACTGCAAGACCATTATCAGTTCCAATAGGACAGTAAAGTGCCATGAAGTTCCCTGTACTAAAAAAAACGCATGAAAATAAGCATTAAAAAAACACATCAAAGGCACAAAAAAAATGCTTGAAAAAACATGCAGACAAGTGTGCAAAAATAAAGTTGTGTGAACATAGCCCTATAGGGGTCATAGCTTGTATAGTAGGATGCAAGCTGCACAAGTGAAGCAAGGACATCATAATAGTAATAGAGGAATTATGCACTTTGGGTGGGATTTCCATTTAAAAGGTGAAGGTTACTTGAATAGGTTTTAAATGCTGTGTTTAATCCTCCAGAGACCCTCGCTCCATGACATAGGACCTGGGCGCAGCATCTAAGCGGATGTGACCTTGTGTACACTGCACGCTGCTGTACACTTTATATTGATCTCCAGGCATTAAATAGTAAAAGGCTGTACATCAGGCTGATCCTGCTGCAGTCATCAATCTGCACAATTACTGAGACCCCTAGGTGGCATAAAAGGCCCAGAAGTGAGCACCCATGTGTGCACCCAGCCGATCTATAGCCATATCCAACGCTGTGCTGTCTGCCTGCACTCCACACCGATACATTGTAGCAAAATAGCAGAGAGATTTGTGCAGTTGCTGCTGATGTGTTTAGCTCACAGAGCATTGTCTAGACTGATACAACTGTATACAGTTCTTAGCTGAAAGTAGGACTAGCTCTGTACAATGTATCAGTCTGGGGTGTTTAGCTCACAGAGCATTGTCTAGACTGATACAACTGTATACAGTTCTTAGCTGAAAGTAGGACTAGCTCTGTACAATGTATCAGTCTGGGGTGTTTAGCTCACAGAGCATTGTCTAGGCTGGATTCTATTTTATATACTCCTCAGCTGAGAGTAGGACTAGTTATGTACAATGTATTAGTTTGGAGTCCGGGCTGTTTAGTTCATAGAGCATTGTCTAGACTGATACAATTGTATACCGTTCTCTGCTGAGAACAGAACTAGCTCTGTAAAATGTATCAGTCTGGAGTGTCGGGTGTTTAGGGTGCTTTCACACAGTGCGTTTTTTTGGTGCGTTTTTGATGTCTGCCGCATGACAAGTAAGGCTATGTTTACACAGCGTGTTGAGTCCGTGTTTAAATATGTTTATACATGCTGTGCCTTTCTGCACAAAAAACGCATCAAAAACGCACCTGCTTGTGACGCACCCTTAGCTCATAGAGCATTGTCTAGACGGATACAATTGTATACAGTTCTCAGCTGAGAGTAGGACTCGTTATGTACAATGTATTAGTCTGCAGTCCATAGTGTTTAGCTCGCAGAGCATTGTCTAGACTGGATACTCTTGTATACACTTCTCAGCTGAGAGCAGGACTAGTTATGTACAATGTATTAGGGTGCTTTCACACAGTGCGGTTTTGATGCGGTTTTTTGGATGCGGTTTTTGTGCAACAATGTAAAGCATTAATTGTTGTGCCTTCCTGCACAAAAAACGCATCCAAAAAACGCATCAAAAACGCACCAAAAACCGCACCGTGTGAAAGCACCCTTAGTTTGGAGTCCGGGCTGTTTAGCTCACAGAGCGTTACAGCACACATGCAATCATGCGGGGTTTTTTTGGTGCCCGTGTGTGTACCCAGCAGATCTATAGCCATATCCAACATTGTGATGTCTGATTATTGGGACGTGGAATTACCTTCTTTAGTCCCTACCTACAAAAGTGACTGATTAGTCATTTAAAGGGGATAAAGGGGAATTACAGTCCAAATCATGTGCTATAAGCCACACTAGGCAAGTAGTCTCAAAAATATGGGAATCTAGTAAGAGAACAAAGAGTGACTTTCAACAACTATAGTCACTATTTTGCCATAGGTAAACTTCAACTCTATCAGTTCTCAGTCTATAAAGCACTAAAACGTAACTTTTATTATGTACAACACTTAACCTCTATAACCACACTTTTTAAAAACTTGATTTCTGACCTCTCAATTTGTCTCATAAATTTATCCCTTTCTAATTGTGAAGGAATAACTCCTTTTCTATTATCAAATCTGGTGGAAGCCACACTAGGGACGACTGTGACGTGGGTGAACCACTGATTTCCTGATACTGGACATCAAAGCCCTTTGACACCGATTTTAGATTTCTTGACATAATATTTGACACAGCATCTAATAAAAAAAGGTGCATCTATGGGTCACGAATATGTAAATGCCCCCTCACTCAGGTCCATAGTTATTGGCCGCAGAAAATGGCGCAAATTTAAGAAGTAAATAATGTTTGTATTTTTTTTTTTTAAAAGTACTAAAATGCTGTAAAAACAAAACCCCTACAAACTTGGAGCAAGTACGTTTTCTTTCACATTTCCTCCCACTTAGAATTTTTTTGCGGTTTCCCAGTATATTCTATGGTATATAACAGAATGATCAGCGCCCGGTATGGAAGAGCGGTGCTACCGGAAAGGGTACTTGCAACCCCAAACATATAGGGCGACATGTATGAAAGTGTTGTTCACCCTTTTCTGGCGTACAATGCACCTAAGTGAGCGGCTACGATGTCTAATGCCCCTAATGAATGTTCTAGGCGCATTGTTCGTAAGACTCAACACTTTCTAATGCGCCTAATATGAGGGGGTGTTCTGGGGGCGTCGCACCAAACTCGTAGTATTAGACCTATCTATGAATGTAGGTCAGCAAAACTGGGCGCATTACTGCTCGGACAGGCAGACCTATCCCAATGTGCTCTGAGCCTGAGGAGTCGAAGTGGAGCTGGATTTGCTGTAATGGAAAAAAATGTCCAATATTTCTCAACTTCCACCAGTGCAATAATAAAAAGTAATTTCTGATAATTATCAAACTCTATAAAATTAAATTATTTAATTTTAATGAAAAATATGATCCTATAAATTAATATAAAATATATAATATCCCAAAAAAATAAAAATATCTCCTATAAAATGTATTTCAAATTAATAGAATCTAAAACAAATTTTACATTAAAAAAACCCATTGATTATGTTGTTCAGGTTTTTATATTTAAAATTTTTACATTAACTTTTAAATTTATTTTTGCTGCTCTCACCCTTTATTCCACATACAGCAAGAGCCAGCACAGCACAGGTCTTGCTGGGACCTGTAGTCAACCAAGCAGGATCAGTTTCCAAGTTTTTATTCATGACATCTATTCTAATGTTTCCTTATTTCCAGCCTGCTATAGCCTTATACCATAGTTGCCAACTTCCGAAATAAAAAAAACGGAGACTTCAGTGGGCGGCGCGCTAGCGCGCCGCGGCAAAATTTTCATGGACAAAGCCCATTTGTCGGTAGCCCCGCCCCCCCAAAAAAAGCCCCACCCCACTCCACCTAATTGCTAAGGTTTGGAAGAAACCAGGTAGATGCCCTTATAGCCAGGAAGTACCCCCCCAAAAACCAGGTACCCCCTTTAAAAGGGCCCGGGAAAGATCCCCCCTTGTACCCAAGTAGATGCCCCCTCTGTAGCCGGGTAGACCCAAATTTTTTAGCCAGGAAGATCCCCCCCTTTGTTAGCCATTTTGGTGCCCCCCTTTTGTTAGCCAGGTAGGTGCCCCCATTGTTAGCCAGGTAGGGGGGCCCCCCATTGTTAGCCGGGGTAGTGCCCCCTTTTGTTACCCGGGGATTTCCCCCCATTGTTGCCAGGTATCCCCCCCATTTTTTCCCCAGGAATGTCCCCATTGGTTCCCAAAGGTAGATTTTCCCCTTTGGTTGCCAGGTAGACCCCCATCTGGTTGCCGGGGAAAAAAAAGATGCCCCCATAGTTAGCCGGGTAGATGCCCCATCTGTTACCAGGTAGTCCCCCCATCTGTTAGCCAGGTAGTGCCCCCATTGTTAGCCGGGTAGATTTTCCCCTCTGTTAGCCAGGTAGATGTCCCCTCTGTTAGCCGGGTAGTGCCCCATTTTTAAAAAAGGTAGGGGCCCCCCTCTGTTAGCCAGGTTTGGCCCCCATCTGTTAGCCAGGAAAGTCCCCCCTTTTTTTGCCAGGTAGTGCCCCCATATGAAAACCAGGTATGCCCCCACCCTTTTAAACCCCAGGTGGGCCCCCCTTTTTTTGCCATGGTAGGCCCCCCCCGGGTTCCCAGGTATTTGCCCCCTTTGTTGCCAGGAAAGGGCCCCCAAAAAGCTAATAAAAAAAAAATTAAAAAAAAATCCACTTCCCTTTCCCGGGGGCTCCTGCAGCGGGGGCCACCCTCCCCCGATCTTTTCCCAGCGGCGCGGGGGGAAGTGAAGCACCGCTCGCCCACCCCCTGCAGCCGGGTCACCTTTCCCCCCTGCGCCGCTACCTGTTGTGGGCGCCCCACACCGGCGCCGTACATACAGGGAGGGAGGGGAGGGGACATCCCTCCTCCCCGCACAGTGGGGCCCGCGGGGGGGTGAGGGGCCCGCTGGGGGGCCCGTTTAAAAACCCCCTTTTAGGGCGGTCCGGGGCGCAAGAGTACCCGCACCGGGCGCTACTTTTTGCGCCGCGGTTTTTTTTTAAAAGGACCCCCCCCCCTGCAGGCGGGGGAAGGAATCCCAAAACACCCCCGGGAGGGCGGGAGGGGACCCCAAATAGCGGGACCCCCCCCGCCAAAAATGGGAGAGTTGGCATGTATGCTTTATACATGTTTGGCGCATTACTAATGCGCCTAAGTTCCATAATGCGCCAAACACACAGGCGAGGTGCAGGGGAACTTTAAACACCATTTATGAACGCACAAAAACCACTTTCATACATCAGGTGCATTATACACTGAAAATGAGACTCGACTATTCACTTTGACGCGTCTTCCTTCATAAATGTCGCCCATAATATTACAAATCCACAGCACTCAATAAGGCTTCATAAGGTGCATAGTGAAGGGCATCATTAAACAGAACCTTGTCCCACTAAAAACAAATCATCATATGTTTATGTAGATAAAAAAAATACAAAAGTTACAGCTCTGGAAAGGCAGAGAGGAAAAAACAAAGAGTCACATTATTATGACCAGCTCTAAAACACTCTGCTGAATCTTTCCCCACATCTATCAATCTGTTCAGCTCTTCCTGCTCTATAACATGGGGCCCGCTGATCACACAGCAGGTTCAATGGGACAGGTTCCCTTTAAATTTGCTAGTAGTAAAGGCATATTTGTTCCCCCTGCCGTACATGGATGAAGCATATGCTGTTGTCTTCTATGGGAGGGGAGTCGGCCCCGATCAGCCGTGTCCTGTGTGCACTGCATTGTGTCTGGCACTCCACTAATTGTGTATAATGCTTTTGCCTTCAAGGACATATCTGCAATTTTCCAGCAGTCATTGCCGGTATCAGTCAGACATCTGTTAGCAGTGCAGATTTTTGTTTCTTTTTTTTCTTTTTTACATGATAAAATTCATTGCATACCGGTATAGCCCGGCTGGTGATTTAACAATAACGGGCCCGGAGTTTGCAGCGAATGATGTCTGTGTCACAAGATCACATTCACAGCGTCCCGGATTATAATCTACCTGAGGATGAGCTTGCCATACACATAAGATTTTAATCAGGGTTTCAGGAACAGAGCTCTCCAGTCATATCAATGACCTTGAACTCACTGAACCCAAATGCCCGGTGCAGCAGATCTAAACTAGAGTGCAAGCTGTTAGGGCAATGTGCATACTACATGCGCCGACAAGACTGTGGATAACACAGGATTCAGTTCTTACATAGTTACACAGTACGATTGAAAAAAGACTTGTGTCCTTCAACTTCAACCATTCGTGGGGAAAGATGTGAATGTAGGGAGGGGGAGAGGGAATTTTTAAGCTTTGTTTCCCCACCGATGAAGACTTTGGATCCCATAAGGCAAGAACCAATCTGCCCTAAATGAATATTTAGGGCACATTCACGCAGCAAAGACCAAATACCAGTCGGATTTCTCGACCGGTATTTGGTCTGTTTTTGGCACGCAGGGTGGGGGCTTTTGTCAGCGGTTTGTAGATTCAAGCCCTCCTCCTTCGCACCCACATGTTCATGTTCCGCCCGAAAACCGAAAGAATTTTTGTCTCATCTGACCCCAGCACCTTCTCCCAACCACTCACAGAATCATCCAGGTGTTCATTGGCAAACTTCAGATGGGCCTGCACATGCGCCTTCTTGTGCTGGGGGCCTTTGCGGGCATGGCAGGATTTTAAACCATTCCGGCGTAATGTGTTACCAATGGTTTTCTTGGTGACTGTGGACCCAGCTGATCATTAACAAGTTCTCCCCGTGTAGTTTTAGGCTGATCTCTCACCTTCCTCCTGATCAAGGAGACCCCACGGGGTGAGATTTTGCATGGTGCCCCAAATCGATTGACAGTCATTTTGTATTTCTTCCATTTTCTTACTATTGCACCAACAGTTGTCTCCTTCTCACCCGGCATCTTACTTATGGATTTGTAGCCCATTCCAGCTTTGTGCGTCTATGATCTTGTCCCTGACATCCTTAGAAAGCTCTTTGGTCTTGCCCATGTTGTAGAGGTTAGAGTCTGACTGATGAATTGAGTCTGTGGACAGGAGTCTTTTATAAAGGTGACTATTTAAGACAGCTGTCTATAATGCAGGTAACGAGTTGATTAGGAGCGTCTAACTGGTCTGTAGGAGCCAGAACTCTTAATGGTCGGTAGGGGATCAAATACTTATTTCTCTCAGCAAAATGCAAATAAATTGTTAAAATTAATCTATTTATATATATATATCTCATCCTTTATCCCGTGCACTGTATACCATAGAAAGAAAAAACACTTCAGCCCATGCTTTTTGCTTCACTTTTTTTCCTATTTTCCTCCCCTATAACCTAGGTGCATTTTATGGTTCATTGCATCTTTTAGTCCGAAAAGTACGGTATGTACAATGTAGTTTATCTCACAGAGCATTGTCTAGACTACATACACTATTCACTTCTCAGATAAGAGCAGCACTATCTATTAGATCTGAAGTACAGGTTGTTTAGTTTACAGAACATTGAGCATTGTCACTAGGAGGCGCGATTATGTGTGCACTGTTCTGCAATATTAATGTACTGCAGAAAAGAGTGAAACGACAGCTCTTCCATTACACCCTGCTTAGGGCCTTAGGCAGGGTGTATCAGAGGCTGTAAGATGGCGGAATTAGACTCCCAGCTGCCATGTCTACCAGTTGGCACCCAGCAATTGTGTGGCGGGGTCAATCAGAGATTGAAAGGGTGGGCACTCTTCTGCCTAGATGCTAGGGTTGTGTTAACTGCAGCATCTAAGTAGTTAAAAGGCCTAGATCTGGGTATCCAGCTGGCTGGCACCTGCCATGTATGGAGCAGGCTCCGCTCCTCAGCCCACTCCATACATCATTGTGCTCCCTTCCTGACAGGCAGAGATTGGCACCCTAGATGGTCACCTACTTCTGCCTACCCATCATCTTGGCCCAGGCAGCAGTCATGTTTTGACATGACACATCATCTCTGGAGGGCATTCAACAGAGGTGACCAGGGAAACCTCACCATGCTAGAATCAGGGGGATTGGTAAAGCAAGTACACAGCCTTTTTTTAAAAAAAAATTTAAACTTTTATCTGCAGCAGCAAAATCTACAACAATAAGATTTGACCTTGCATTTTTTTCTCCCCCATTGAATACAATGTGGGGAATCTGTAACAAGTCCGTGCACTTTCTATGACAGAAATTGACTTGCTGCGGACCTAAAAACACCCATGAGCAAAACATTTCATTTTGTTAAAGTCTCCACCGCCTGCATGGTATTTACACCCACAGCATTTCTGCTATGTGTGAACCTGGCTATATGTATCATCAAAGGATGATTTTGACTTGTATTGCCATTGATTTCAGTGGGAAATCTACATGTTCGTGTTGACGAATCAGAATTTTCTAATGTGGATTTGAAATCCACGTCATGGAATAAAAGTGGCTTGTCATGTCTTGATGCAGATTCTGTGCGGACATCGCGTTGAATATTCCCATTAAAATCAATGAGAATGTTAGGGACAGTCAGGGCCACACCAGAAGACATAGACGGAGTGAGGCCCTGACGCTGGTCCCAACCCCTGTCCCTGGGGTACCCGACTCCTTAATAGGTCGGCCCCAACCAGAAGACTGAGATCTACTCTGAGTAAAACACAAGTGAAACACAAGACGCAGACAGACAAACATAGAACAAATAGGGAGAGTCAGACAGGCCAGGTCAGCAACAAACGGTAATGCAGTACAGAATCAGGTAACAGAGCAGAAACAAGAGTCCAAGCTAAGGTCAAAAAACACAGAAGAATCCAAGCAGTAAACAGGCGAACTATAGGCAGAGGTGAAACCGTATAGCAGGCAAGGAATAGAGGAAGCTGAGTTCTTATATAGGGAACAGGAGAAGGTAGGGCCGAGGTGATAGGTGAATAGAAATATCCATCACTGGGAAATTTATAATGGCCGCAGCCGCAGCTTTGGTTGCAGCGGCCGTGGCCGGTGACCAGAGTCAGACGCAGAGGGTCTGCCAGGTGCAATCATGACAGAGAAACTGCTAAAGACAAAATGCTCAGTAAGGAATAGATTGCACTGGTGCACGCTGACACGACTGCAATACAAATGCAAACATACAAAAAACGAACCAGCAGCACTCTGCAAAAGCCAAAACACAGAAAAAATCTTTAATATATAATTATCAATACAGTGGTACCTCGGTATAAGTCCGCTTTGGTATAAGTTCAGCTTGGTACAGGTCCAGTTTGTACTAAACAAATTTTGTTTGGTCTGCAGCTTTTGTTTAGCATAAGACTCGAGGTGGCTGGACGTTCATGGCAGCGGATGCATAACAGAGGAGCTTGGCACAACTTTCGGCCAGTTATCTCAAGCAAGGATGAAGGATTTAGCATTGTTGCTTCCAGAGGTGAGCGCTGCTTTGGACGCACACAGATACTCCACGCGGCTTCTATTTTCAAGCACTATCGGCATTCCCATAAGTGCCCTTCTGCTATAGGCGCTGTCTCCCCGCATCTTCATACCCGATCATCTCATCTTCTGCTCCGGTTTACTTGGGGCTCGTTCTAAGTATGAGACAGCGGGAATGAGTTGGTTTTGGACTCTAGTACACCGCTCTCACTTACCTTCCACCAAACTCGCCATCTTCAACCCTCTGCAGAGTTACATTGATCTAGCTCTGCTAAAACACAGTCACCTTGCAGCCGTCTGCAGCTCATGCTTCCTGCTATTACAGCTTCATCCAGGCCGCCTTTGGAGAACATGAGTAGCATTGTGGATGATACACAATAATCTTATTGGTATTATTATAAGAACTGATTAATTATTTTCCCTTTATTTACTATGGGAAAGGTTCGTTTGGTTATAAGTCCAAGGATCTGGAACGGGTTAATGACTTATACCAAGGTACCACTGAATATAATTATATATTACTATTATTATTTATTTTTTAGCGCCATTGATTCCAGGGCGCTGTACATTCAGGGGAGTTACATACATAACATAAGTCAAACAATACAATAGTGTCAATCTGTGACTAACAACAGGTAGAGAGGGAGAGAGGGCCCTGCCCGCGAAGGCTAACAATCTACAGGGAAGGAGGAAAGAGACAGAAGGTGAGGGGCAGAGATGTTTGTGGGGTGGTGTAGGAGCAGCAGGGTTATTGTAGGTTATAGGCTCCTGAAGAGATGGGTTTTCAGGTTGCTTTTGAACCTGGTGAAGGTGGAGGAGAGTCTGATGTGTTGGGGCAGTGAGTTCCAGAGTGTGGGGGAAGCACGAGAGAAGTCTTGGAAACGGTTGTATGCAGGGCCGCCATACAGGGGGTACAGCCGGTACTCCTGTATGGGGCCCGGCGGAACAAGGGGGCCCGCTGCAAGCGGGCCCCCTTATTCCTCATGATAGAGCGGGGCCCGGCGGCGCAGCCGCTTAACCAGGCCCAAACTGCCCCACAGGGTGGGCCCCGGAGGCCGGGGCGTTGCTCCCCGGGGCCCACCCGCGCAGCCGGTCTCTGGACACTCGGGGCGGTGTCCCGCGTGCCCAGAGACCGGGCCCGGTAGCCGGGGACTAAAGTCCCCGACTCCCGGGGCTGCGTGGTGTCAGTGGAGCAGAGCGCTGCTCTCCCTGGCAGGGTGAAGGTGTTAGGCCACGGGGAGATCGAGTGGCCGGGAGCCGGAGCCAGGTAAGTGGATGGTTTTTTTGTTTTTTTTATATCTAAGGAAGCGGCCCTGGCTACATTATTCTAAAGGGGGCCCTGCTACATTACTCTAACGGGGGCCCTGGCTACCTAATTCTAAAGGGGGCCCTGGCTCCATTATTCTAAAGGGGGCCCTTCTACCTTATTCTAAATGGGGCCCTGGCTACATTATCCTAAAGGGGGCCCTGGCTACCTTATTCTAAAGGGGGCCCTGGCTACCTTATTCTAAAGGGGGCCCTGCTACCTTATTCTAAAGGGGGCCCTGCTACCTTATTCTAAAGGGAGCCCTGCTACCTTATTCTAAAAGGGGCCCTGCTACATTATTCTAAAGGGGGCCCTGCTACCGTATTCTAAAGGGGGCCCTGCTACCGAATTCTAAAGGGGGCCCTGCTACCTTATTATAAAGGGGGCCCTGCTATCTTATTCTAAAGGGGGCCCCTGCTACCTTATCCTAAAGGGGGCCCTGGCTACCTTATTCTAAAGGGGGCCCTGCTACCTTATTCTAAAGGGGGCCCTGCCTACATTATTCTAAAGGGGGCCCTGCTATCTTATTCTAAAGGGAGCCCTGCTACCTTATCCTAAAGGAGGCCCTGGCTACATTATTCTAACGGGGGCCCTGGCTACATTATTCTAAAGGGGGCCCTGGCTACCTTATTCTAAAGGGGGCCCTGGCTACCTTATTCTAAAGGGGGCCCTGGCTACATTATTCTAAAGGGGGCCCTGGCTACCTTATTCTAAAGGGGGCCCTGGCTACATTATTCTAAAGGGGGCCCTGGCTACATTATCCTCAGGGGGGCCCTGCTTCCTTATCCTAAAGGGGGCCCTGGCTACCTTATCCAGCCCCTTTTGCTGGGGGGGGGGTGATCGGGTTGCTGGGGCGGGGCAATCGGGTTGCAGGGGGCGGGGTTTACCGGGGGGGCCCCAGGTGCTTCAGCTGTATGGGGCCCTAAAATTTCTGTTGGCGGCCCTGGTTGTATGAGGCGCTGATAAGAGGAGAGCAGAGAAGAAGGTCCTGTGAGGAGCGGAGATTGCGAGAGGGGAGATATCTGGAGATTAGAGCAGAGATGTATGGAGGAGAGAGGTCATGGAGAGCCTTGTAGGTCAGGGTTAGTAGCTTGAAATGAATTCGCTGGGCAATGGGAAGCCAGTGAAGGGATTGGCAGAGGGGAGAGGCAGAGGAGTAGCGAGGAGAGAGGTGGATAAGACGGACAGCAGAGTTAAGGATGGATTGGAGGGGAGCGAGGGTGCTAGCTGAGAGGCCACTGAGAAGGATGTTGCAGTAGTCTAGGCAGAAAATAACAAGGGCATGGACCAGCATTTTTGTAGTATCAGGGTAAAGGAATGAGCGGATGCGAGAGATGTTTTTCAGGTGGAGGTGGCAGAGGTGAGGGTTTGGATGTGTGGTTTGAAGGGCAAAGCGGAGTCAAAGGTTATCCCAAGACTTGCGGGACCGGTGAGAGTGTAGAGCCATTGACTATGATAGAGAGATCAGGTGGAAGGATGGAGTGGGAAGGAGGAAAGATGATGAATTCGGTTTTCTCTACATTAAGTTTTAGGAGACGGGAGGAGAAGAAGGAGGATATGGGCGACAGACAATCCGGGATCCGGGAGAGAAGAGAGTTAATGTCTGGGCCGGAGATGTAGAGTTGGGTATCATCAGCATACAGGTGGTAATGAAAGCCATGTGAGGCTATGAGCTGACCGAGGCCAAGGGTGTAGATAGAGAAGAGTAGGGGACCCAGGACTGACCCGTGGGGGACACCAACAAAGAGAGGCCGGGGGGAGGAGGTGGAGCGAGAGTGAGAGAAACTGAATGTCCAATAAGTGAGGTAGATATAGTATATAATTATAAATTGTTATTTTTAAATGCATTACTGCTATACCTAAAATACTTGACAATGGGAAGCTGAAAATCCCTGTCACACTTTTTTGCACTTCAGTCCATACCAAGCTCCCCTGGGCCGTCTTTTAAAAAATCTGCATCAAATAACCCATCAAAATGGCGGCTACATTACAAAATCTGGGCAGGTTTTTCAGCATGATACTGGGTTGGTCAAAGAGGATGTGTCACCAAGACATTACGTAGCTATCTTGTAACACTTTAGCGCCGTCTCACACAGGAGATCAGGAGCCGCCAGCGAGGGCACGTCCTATTTTACCATCTCTATAATGCTGCACTTTGTTATTTCTAATTCACATAGAAGCGTTAAAAAAATGTTTTGTGGATTCAGACGTCACTGATAATTCATGAAATGTTAATGGCGCTATTTGCCGTGTTGCATATTTTACGTACATCCATCATGTATTATTAACACCCCCGATCCAGTTCACAGACTTTTAATAGGTACAGCGCTGATCTATGCGAGCCTGGAGTCCAATAGGAGTTATTATTAGTTATTAAGTTGGTGCAAGGTCCGGCTCATGTATTTAGGTTATGGTGCGGCAACGAGCAAAGCTGTACCCTAAGGCTATGTTCACACGGCTGATTTCAGAACTGATTCACGTCGGATTTCCGACGTAAATACGTTCCGAAATCAGTTGCAAATCAGTTTCAAATAAGTGCCACGTATTTCCCATTAAAATCAATGTAAAACGGCCAGTTACTTGTTTGTAACTGATTTCGCAACGGATTTGCGGCCGTAAATACGGCTGCAAATCCGTTGCGAAATAAGCTGTGTGAACATGGCCTAACAGAGGGGTGACTCCAAGTCTGTGACCCAATGCAACATCTGTAACAGGTCCTGGCAATTTTATATAATATTGTATGTAAAATGTTAGTTTCTGGAAAAAAATTTATAAATACATTAAAGGAGTTTTTTTCACTACAAAGATTAGCGTTCAACATGTAGGGACAGGTAATTGGAGACTTTTTCCAAATACATTAATCTTTTGATTTTACCTTGGTCAGGAAATAAGAGAGATTTTATCTTCTCAGAGTGTAGACAGGTTGCTCTGGTTAAGTTGCTATCTCCCTTCCTGATAAGACATAGAGCAGGTAGTGATGTCACCATGGCTGAAGCTCACTCCAAAGAAGACTCTTTATCTCTAAAAAGATTAGCTTTTGTTTACAGGTAAGCAATTGTTTTCCCTTCGGAGCGTGTAGCTAAAGATCAAAGGCGACATGTCAGAAAAGAGACGCTTCCACGCCATCTTTAAGGCGCATTAAATGACCGGGATACTGGAGAAGGGTCCGGATACATTTCTAGATGTAATAATAGAACAAGTTATAGTGACCAGGATTCTGGAGAAGGGTCTGGATACATTTCTAGATATAATAATATAACAAGTTATAGTAAACCGGAATGCTGGAGAAGGGGTCTGGATACATTTCTAGATGTAATAATAGAACAAGTTATAGTGACCAGGATTCTGGAGAAGGGTCGGGGATACATTTCTAGATATAATAATATAACAAGTTATAGTGACCAGGATTCTGGAGAAGGGTCTGGATACATTTCTAGATGTAATAATAGAACAAGTTATAGTGACCAGGATTCTGGAGAAGGGTCTGGATACATTTCTAGATATAATAATATAACAAGTTATAGTGACCGGAATGCTAGAGAAGGGTCTGGATACATTTCTAGATGTAATAATAGAACAAGTTATAGGGACCAGGATTCTGGAGAAGGGTCTGGATACATTTCTAGATGTAATAATATAGCAGGTTATAGTGACCAGGATTCTGGAGAAGGGTCTGGATACATTTCTAGATGTAATAATAGAACAAGTTTTAGTGACCAGGATTCTGGAGAAGGGTCTGGATACATTTCTAGATGTAATAATAGAACAAGTTATAGTGACCAGGATTCTGGAGAAGGGTCTGGATACATTTCTAGATGTAATAATATAACAATTATAGTGACCAGGATTCTGGAGAAGGGTCTGGATACATTTCTAGATGTAATAATATAACAAGTTAGGCAATGTTCACACGGCTTATTCACGGCGTAAATGCGGGACGGATTTCGCCCGCAATTACGGCGTGTGCTCGGCAGCGGGGACGGGGGGGCCGGCAGCTCGCCGGCCCCATAGACATTCATTATCCACGGCGCGTATACCGCTGTGAATAAGTAGCATGTCACTTTCTCCCCGCTTGCCGTATTTCGCGAGTGGGGAGAGGAGACGGAATCCATAGTTCTCTATGAGAACTGTGGATTACCGTAATGACTGGGACGGATTTCAGCCCGTAATTTGCGCAGTACGGCGCGGATTACGGACTAAAATCCGTCCCAAAATAAGCCGTGTGAATATTGCCTTATAGTGACCAGGATTCTGGAGAAGGGTCTGGATACATTTCTAGATGTAATAATATAACAAGTTATAGTGACCGGGATTCTGGAGAAGGGTCTGGATACATTTCTAGATGTAATAATATAACAAGTTATAGTGACCAGGATTCTGGCGAAGGGTCTGGATACATTTCTAGATGTAATAATAAAACAGGTTAAAGTGACCAGGATTCTGGAGAAGAGTCTGGATACATTTCTAGACGTAATAATAGAACAAGTTAAAGTTACCAGGATTCTGGAGAAGGGTCTGAATACATTTCTAGATGTAATTTAACTAGTTATTTTGACCAGGGTTCTGGAGAAGGGTCTGGATACATTTCTAGATGTAATATTATAGCAAGCTATAGTGACCGGGATTCTGGAGAAGAGTCTGGATACATTTCTAGATGTAATAATATAACAGGTTATAGTGACCAGGATTCTGGAGAAGGGTTTGGATACATTTCTAGATGTAATAATAGAACAAGTTATAGTGACCGGGATTCTGGAGAAGGGTCTGGATACATTTCTAGATGTAATAATATAACAAGTTATAGTGACCAGGATTCTGGAGAAGAGTCGCTGATCCAGGGATTTATTCTGATGCCAGATTGGAGTCGGGAAGGAATTTTTTCCCCCTCAATTCAGGACAATTGGCTTCTAACTCATGGAGGGTTTTGCCTCCTCTGGAACAACTCTATAGCACAATAGGTTGAACTGGATGGACGGCTGTCTTTTTTTGGCCTTACCAACTATGAGGCTGGTAAAGCCAACTTCAGAAGTCTGGCGTATTTTAAGCCCGACATCAGGCGCATTACAGAGCGCAAGCGGCACTTTGTAATGCACCTGATTTTGGAGGGCATGCGGGAGGCGGGGCGCACTGGAACCATACACAGCTATAGATTTATAGCTTCAGTACGGCAATTCTAGGCACATTACTGCTGGAACAGGTAGAGCACTTTAAAAGGGGTTTACCTGAGCCAGAAGTGTCATCATAGCGCTATAAGGCGCCTGATTTATGATCCTCTGTAGAGCAGGTTCATAAATCAGGCGCATTCTAGGCTATTGTGATGCACATTAAATTGTGCGTTTAAACGCCAAATTTCATACATGCGACCCTATGTAACTATATGTCTCACATGCAGGCAGGTGAACGGGTGACTACGCAACTCATCTCCATAGCTAAAAAATTGCTGCCTATGAGCTATGAATGACTGTAATTGCGGCGTGCATTTCGCCACGTATGAAGTGCAATACATGGCAAAAGGCGCGCGCAAATACTTTCTGTCCCCATATACAGGAGGAAGAGCAAAAACTTCCAGTACTGTGCAGAGTGTCTATAATAAGGTGTAAATTATAGCATCTGATTTAGACAATTCCTTTTTAGTCAGTACCATAAGAGAGTCTCTTGCTCTGGATGACTTGTCATGTCCGTTTATTCTACAGATTGATTTTCTAACATTTTCCTGCCAGGATGAACACTGAGATATGGAGCTCACCAGGTTGTATCACGCACTGACATATGGATGACGTCAACCATAGTTGCCAAGCAACAGCTGCGTCCTGTATAAATCAGATCACATAGATCATTTATCTAGTCCGGCATTGGGTCATCTTATTCTATACATTGAGTATATACCATGTTGTAAGAGAAAATTTGAATTTATGTCATCGCCTCCGACTTCACTACAGAAATGGAAAGGTCAGGATTTATTTTATTCCTTCGTTTAATTCCTTGAATCCTTCCTTAGTTTTATCTGATTAAGGGAAAGCTTGGTTCCACCAATAGCTGCACTTAAAACACTCACAGGGATGGCCGTCCAGCTTTCTCAACAGCTGAATAAAGTGGGCAACCACTTAGGTCACCTATTGTACTAGGTATGAAGCGGGCTCAGGAGCTGAACCCGCCCCATACATGGCAGGTGCCAACTGTTAGTTACCTGGCCGGACAGCTGGCCGGGACCGGAGATAGCTCAGATCCTGTCGGTTTAACTACTTAAATGGGTTTTCTCATTACATTAAATGGTCTTCAGAATAAGGGGACAGTGAAAACAAGCAACTTTGCAATTGGATGTCATTTGCAAAGCTGTCTTGTTTTCACAGTCTCCCTTATCTTCGTTTTGTGTAAACACTGTTCCCCAGTGCCGGTCAGATCCCACCTCCTTTCATTTCATTGACTGACAGCTCTACTAATTTACATTCTGTCTGGCCCCCACGGGAGCGCGCATTCCTGCCTCTCTCACTCAGAATAAGGGGCCGTCAGCATTTCACTCTGCACAGCCAGCAGCTCCACAGTAACCCTGCAGCTGCTTCTACACTCAGAAAACAGCAGAATTGTGTTCGGTGCCCAATGCTACTGCGTGTAAACATAGAACGGAAACAGATCTGTGCTGCTCTGGATGAGTTCATAGAAGACTGGATTCAACTGTAACAAACCTCCAGCTGTGAAAGGGGAAGAGATCAGTGCTCTGAGTTTATAGAAGACTGTCTAGACTGAATGCAGGGCTGTGGTATGTAAACAAACAGCTCTTACAAAATAAGACTGCATAGGGAGAGGAACGACACAGTGACATGTGGACTCAGACAGAGAGAGATGGGGAAGAGTAGAGATGTGCTATCCCCTCCCACTGATCTCAAACAAACACACTGACACGGGAGCAAGCATGAACAGTGAAGGGGGGGGGGGGTGATGTTATCCCCCTTCAGTTAAACATCCAGCTGGGAGGGGAAGAAACGCTCCTGGATTTTAGGAACTGAGAAACTGAAAGTAAAATGAAACAGACGAACTGATGAAGCGATAAATCCTCTTTAAATGCTGCAATTAATACGACCGCGGCAGGACCGGGACAAGGTATTCTGGTGCCCTAGGCAAATAAGGCACATAGCGCCCCCCTGTATGGAAAATTTTGCCCACTCCATACCTCCTTGAGTCCCCTTTCCTGCCTGGGATGAAGTGGCGCCCTAGGAGATCCCCTACCTACGCCTACCCGTCGTCCCGGCTCCGGACCACAGCATCTTAGGAGTTATAAAGTGAGGGACGCACCCATCCCATCTCTAGATCATCTCGTCTGTGTATGTTCACACCGCGTGTTGGATCCATCTTTGGATCTGTTTTGGATCTGAAAAACGCATTCAAATGCATTGCATGTTTGGATGCGTTTTGGCTGCAGCATGATTGCACCCTATAACTTTAAATAGGGCGTCTGCTGCATCAAACGGACCAAGAATTGATATGACAATTCTTAGAACAGATCCAAAAGACACATCAGAAAGACGAATGTAAAACACGCATCGGCGATCACTCGTCTGAACCTCGGTGCATGTTTCACATTGTAAGCAATGTAACCTCACATTGCTCATTAGATGCGTTTTTTAGTCTGTTTAGGGTTCGAAACAAGGATCCAAACACGCATGTAAAAACGGATCCAAAATCGGATCCAACACGCTGTGTGAACATCCCTTTAGATGTAATACAAATAATTCCGGCAGATATTTGTGCCCTTAGGGATTATTGCACATAAATACTCATCAGTTGTTGCACCATTGTGTACATTTTCATCATAATGATCTCGTGATCAGCAGTGAGAGCGGGGCTGGAATCCTGCTGCCACTGCTGAAATTGGGAAAACTCCAATCCTGGCAGTTAACCCCTTCAGTGCTGCAATCAAACATGATCACAGCACAATGGGAGCCCTGTTGTTATGGTGGCTGATGGTCTGGGGGTTGATGTCATTATAGAGACAGTCCGGGATCCAAAATATTATTGTATGTCCTACGAGCCATAAATGTAAGGTTAGGCCACGTACACACAGTGGATTTTTGCATAGGTAAAATCCATTGCGTATCTGTGGCAGAAATATGATCAGATTTTCATTTCATGTGGCGGAAATTCCTGTAAATTCGGATATTTGCCACGTTTATGGGGCCAATCCACATCCTGTATTTATGTGGTTTCTATGTGTATGAAAACCGTGTTAATAATTTACATTTATTTTTATTTTTTTCAAGCGGTGAATTTACAGATCTGCAAAGAAAATTATAAGGCTCTGTTCACACGACGAGTGTTTCAAGTCGGAATCCACGCCGATTCCGACTTTAAATACTCGGCTGAAACTGAAAGTAAATCATCCCCATTGACCTCAATAGAAAATATGTGTTGTAATTCATACAATGCATATTTTTTGCTGTCGGTTTTCAAAACCAAAACCATCCTAAAAAAAACAACCACTTAGAACTTGCTCATTCTTTGCTCGTATTCCATGCTGGAAATTTACTATTGATGTTGAAGGTGTTGGCTAAAAACTTTGTGTAAAATGCGCCCAAAACATTTCCATGTGGCTTTTAACATGAATCCGCAACCAAAATCACATAGAAATGAATGGGACTCGCTTCTGACTGTAAAACGCGAGTAACAAAACAACCTTAAAGGGGTTGTCTCACTACAAGGATTGCTGCTTTTTATGTAATAGATCTTGCTAAAACAAGTCACTTTGAAATATATGTCCATTAACAGTGTCCTACCTATTCCTAGATATCTCCTCTTGTAGGGGCTGCATCAACTCCTCAGGTCGCTATAACTACAGACCTGTTTGAACTCTCCTGATAGGCTGCCAGCACTGGTTGCTATAGCTACAGACCTGTTTGATCTCTCCTGATAGGCTCCAGCACGGGTTTTTCTTAGTACAGACCTGGTTCTCTGCAGCCTAGTAAAGCCAGTAAACCCCCTGAATTTAAAATGAAACCAAGAAAACAGGACTGAGGGGGAATGAACAATGTAGTGAGAAAACCCCTTTAAGTGCACATGCAATAACAGAAAAAATACTATTTTAAAAACGCGTTGGAAACAGGTTTCAATACCGGAATCCGGACAAGAAAATTAAACTGGGGGTGGATACAATTCTACCCTTTTTTGGTGCAGAAACACACAGGATTATTATGAAAAAATTTTCACTGTGTGAGCGGGCCCCGAAGGTCCTATTTGGGGGCAAAAAAAAAATTTAAAAAATAAAATAAAATTTTGTAAAAAATGAAAGTAATAACAAAAAAAATTTAAAGATATATATTTTTTTTTAAAATATAATACAAATAAATAAATTACCCACATATATGGATCCCTTAGTGGTAAGAAACTATTTTCAATGTATATTCTTCCTTGGGTCCATGTGTGAACTATAGCTTAGCACCTAGTGAACGATTGAGCCAAGCGGGGGGGGGCCCAACACCTATGCTTTGAATCAGTTTCTGGCGAAACCCAAAAATCCAAATGGGATGTCAGGGGGGTGGGGGCTTCCCTGCCCCCCGCACCACTCCCCGCCGCAGGGGGTTTGGCCGCGGCTGCGGCGCCCGCGACCCCCCTCTGCCCCTTTGGGGCGCCGCCACTTACCGGGCCCGCGCTCCAGTGAAGCCGCGCCTGCCTGCCCCCGGCCGCCCGCCGCTGGCCGCCGTTAAGGCCGCGCGCCGGTTTCTCTAAATTTAAAGGGGCCCGTGCCGAAAATTTGGGTTTTTGTGGGCCTGGCCCTTTTTTAAGGGTATCCGCCCCAGTATTCCTCCCAGTCTGTTGGGTGTTTTTGGTGTTTTAAGAAAAAGTTTTGGGATTCCGTTTTGATTACCCGTGTACCAGTCCCTTGTTACGTTTCCTGCCTTCCCCTTTTTGCCGCCTGCCTGCCCGTCTGCCCTCTCTGACTCAAACCTCGCTGCCTCCCCCTGACCTTCTGCCTGCCCCCGACTACCCTCCTGATCACGTTTCTGTACCACGCTGTACCCCGGCCCCCACGCAAGCAAGTCAGTCAGGGGTAACGACCTGGTAGCCTCACGCCGCAGAATCATCCGCTTTTGCGGCGGGCTCGGGTGAAAACCGGGGGCTATTAGATTCCTTTCCCCCTGGCGGGCTTGCTATAACGCTTGCATTGGCCCAGGGGATCCACCCTCCTTTACAGAAGAGGGGGGATGGATTCCCCCCAGGGACCTCGCCCGATCCCCGGGGGACGTCCGGGGCCCGTCGCCCGCAGAGCCACGTATCGCCAGAGTGGCCATGATGAAAAACCTGGCGACTCGTCTGCTCCATCGGCTCCGCCTCTCACCTGCACCGTTGCCCGGCATCCATTGCTCTTACCTGCTTGGGCTTCAGGACCGCTCTGCATCTGCCACTCCCCTCACCCCTACGTGGAGCCCCCAAGAAGTCCCGAGGTCATCAGCCGTCTCCATCCACCAAAAAGGGATGGGGCACCAATCCCTACAAGTGAGCCAAGGGGGCCCTTCATAATCAGCCTCTTGTTGGAGAACCCTTGGTTTGGGGGCAAACGCCTTTAGGGGATGGGGATCCTCTGACGGCGAACCCCCAAAACTTTCCCCCGGGGGGTTCCGCACCACTTCGGGAACCGGCCGTACTTCTTGGGCGGCTGCAGCGCTGCTCCGGCTACGTCAGGGCGACACCACAGTGGGTCAAAATTGGGTCTTTTTCGCACCTCGCTTCGGAGCTGGACTGGAACAACAAGCATTGGTGGCGACATTTGCAAGGCCTTTTGGGGCAATCAAGGCGAGCTCGCCGCTTGGATTTACCAACTGCCTTGGATGCCCTAATCCATTTGGGGCCACCCGAGGGGATATTCGTTCGCCAAAAGGAACAAGAGTCCCCCCTGCACGGGAAACCTCCGTCCACCCCCTCCCCTCGTTTGGGCTCCCATTTTCCAGGTTCACCTCTTCCTCCCCCCAAGGGCCTCTAAAAAAGGGGGAACCTATGCAGTCGAGAGAGCCCCCCTGTCCCAGGAGGAACTTTCTCAGCGTCGTTGAAGCAGCTTGGTTTATTGGGCGGTTCGGCCATTTTTTTTGGGGATGCCGGTCGCCCCGGGAAACTTCCGCACCTAGGGCTCGAAGTAGAGGCAACCCTAGGGTCAAACGGCTCTCCCCGTCTGACTATCCCGTACATTTGTTTTCCGGACAGCACCTTTCGGGCCAAACCGCCTTTATCGACCAGGACGGCAGGAAACTTCAAAAGCCACGAATTTGGCCCCCAGGTTTCGCTCCCGGTGACCCCCGCTGCAGAAACCTATTTCTCCCTGGGTCAGTGGCGAATCCCTTTAAAGGGGCCATCCGCCTCCGTACGGCCCCCCCTTCTTGAAAATTGGGGGCTTTCAAAAGGAACGTTGAAATCTAGTCCTGCCTCGATCCTCCTGGGAAACCTTCGGGGCCCCCTTGGTTTGCAGACCATCCCCCCGACTTTGGATTGGACACAGGTGAAGTCTGCTTTGGGGGTTTCCGGGCCCTCTTCGTTGCCGTCAAACGAAATCGCCCCCAAAAGTCGTCCCCCGAAGTCTCCCAAAACCCTCCTCCAGTCTCCTTCGCCTTACGGGACTTTTGCCTGTCTTTTTCGGAGACCCGGGGCTGAACCTTCCCCCACACCGGCCCTTTATGATTGTCCCATTGACCTGAACCTGCTGTACTCCTCCCAGGGCCGGGGTTTACCCCCTCCCCCCCCGGAGACTAAGGCGTGTCGAGTACCCAAGGGAACCTCCCAAAGGATTTTTTCCGTAAGTCCTCGCCCGGCTGGAGCCGGCTTCTTCTTGGGGAAAAAAAAGGGACAGGTCCTCCCCCCCCTGCACGACTATCGGGGCCTGAATAAAACCGTAAAAAACCGCTCCCCTTCCCCTTTAAATCCCAAAATTTTGACCGCCTCGGGGGCAAAAAATTTTCTAAACGGATTACGGGGGGGCCTAAACTTAATCCGCATTGGGGAAGGTGACAAGGGGAAAACGGATTTAATAAGGAGGGCCCTTTTCGATATTTGGTTACCATCGGTCCGCAACGCCCCGGCTGTATTTCAGAATTTGTTAATGAATTTTTCGGGACCTACCTATGTCTGTTAATGTCTACTTGGACGTATTCTCATTTCTCCCTGATCTCGGACTCTTGCCACCTTCCCCGGTCCTCGGCGACCCGCACTCTCACTTTTGCCAAGCCTGAAAAGTGCCTCTTTAAAACGTCCCAGCTTCCCCTTTTGGGGTACATGTTTGAGAGGGTCCCCGGGTGGATCCCCCCCAACTCCCGCGGTGTTGCTGGGGCCCCAAACCGGGGCCTTTCGGGCCTTTCAACGTTTTCGGGGATTTGCGAATTATTATAGGCAATTCATCCCCCATTTCTTTACATGGTGGCCCCCTTGGGGGCCTGACGGGAAAAATCCCAAATTCCCCAAATCCTGGCCCCCAGAGGCCCAAGAAAACCTTCAACGGCTCAAAGCGGGATTTGTTTTGGCTCCGGGGCCGTCTCATCCGACCCTAACTTGTTTTTTCTGGAAGTGGATGCTTTGTCATCCCGGGGCAGGGGCGGTCCCCTGCAAGATCCCGCTGGTAAGCTACATACCTGGTTTTTTTTTCCAAGACATTTTCTCCTGCCGAGAAGAACTATACCATTTGGGGATCGTGAATTACTGGCCATTAAGCTGGCTCTTGAAAAATGGCGTCACCTTCTGGGGGGCTCGCAACCCTATTGACATTTTTACAGACCACAAGAAAACTCCTATATCTTTTCGGGGCAGCGCCTGAATCCCCGGCAAGCAGGGGTCATTTTTTTTTGCCCCTTTTGACTTTTCCGGGTACATTTTCGGCCTGCGAAAAAAAACTCAGAGCGATCTCTATCCCGTTTCCTTGGATAAAGTGGGTCCGAGCCTCCTCCCCAGCACATTGTCCCCCCGGGGCGACTCGTCAGGCTGCCCCCGTGGACCTCCGCACCTACCTCCCGGAAGAAACGTATTGGACCTGCTTGCCCCCTTTAAACCTGAAGTGGGACCCCTTTTTCCATTGGCTGGGGACCCAGGAGTGCATGGTCGCTTAATTTGTATCCCGATATTACGGGGCCTCCCTTCCAGGACAGAGGGGTTTGTTCTACCCCCACCTCCTGTGCCCGTAATAAGGTTCCCCCCTCAAGCCCGAGGTCTTCTTCGCCGCTCCCTGTCCGAAAAACCTGACCCATGTAGCCGTGGACTTATTAGGACCTCCCGCCCCCTCGGGGAACCGGTCATCTGGGTTGTTACCGACCTTTTCCAAAATGCCCACTTTTTTCCCACTGCCTGGGTTACCCTCTGCCCCCCCCCAATGGCCCAACATTTTTTCTGTCACGTTTTCCGTGCAGGTCTCCCCCTTACATATTGTCCGGGTAGGGGAGTCCAAATTTTTTGCTAAATTTTGGGGGGCTTTTTTGGTCAATTGCAGGTCCGTTAGATTCCTTTCCCCTCCCCCCCAGCTAATGGGCAGGTTGAGGGGTCAAACCAGGGGTTGGGCCCTACCCGAGGCATTTTGTGTCCGCCCCGCAGGGTAACTGGGCTATCTTCTTCCCGGGCGGAGTTTTTTATAACCTTTTTGTTCGGGATCCCCGGGGGCCTCCCCCTTTTTTTGTCGGTTTGGGTCACATCCCCCCCACCTTCCCCCCTTGCTACCTCGTTCCTGGCCCCGGGCCCTGGTGCCCCAAGTAAAGGGGCACAAGGCTTTATGGCAGCTCAAACCCACACCCGTTCGGGCTTCGCCCGCACTAAATCCAGCGACAGATCCTAGGGGCTCCGCCCCTATTTGAGCCAGGGTAAAGGTTTGGTATCCAGCAAATATATTCGCTTTAGGGTGCCGCTACAAGTTAGGTCCCTAAATATGTGGGGCCCTTTGAGGTACTGCAACTCAAACCCCGGGGTCCTACAAGCTCCGCCTGCCCCTACCCCCGCATTTCCCAACCCCTTTCCCTGCTCTCTCCTCAAGTCAGTGGTGCTGAACGCTTCTCCCTGGACCGTTTCCCCCTCTCCTTTGGGCCAAATCTGATAACTCTTTGAGGTCAAGGAGGTTTGGGACAGAAACAGTGAGGGGGAAACGGGTTTTTTCTCATTGACTGGGAAGGGGTTCGGGGGCCGAGGACGGTCGTGGGGAACCGGGGCCAACCTGTCTCCGACCTCCCTTGGTTTCTAAAAAAGAGGGGAACAAAAAGGGGGGGGGTACTGTCACGGGGTCGCGGGCTCCGCTGCCCCCGCGACCACATCCCCGCTCGCGGGGGTCTGGGGGGGGCGGCTGCGGCGGCCCGGACCACCCCTCTGCTGCCTCGGGGCCGCCCCTTTACCCTGCCGCCCCAGTGAACGCCGCCCTGCCTGTTTCCCGGCGTGCGCACGTGGGCCGCCCTTAAGGGGGCCCGCGCGGCCGGGTTCTCTAAATTTAAAGGCCAGTTCCCCCATAATTGGTTATTGTCGGGCGCTGGGCCTATTTAAGGTATCCCCCCCCATACTTCCTCCAGTCTGTTGGGGTGTTTTTGGGGTGTTAGAAAATTTTGGGGTTCCGATTGATTACCCGTGTACCAGCCGCTTGCTTACTTTTTTGACCTTGCCTGTTTTTCCGCCTGCCCTGACCGTTGCCCTCTTGATACAACCTCTGCTGCTGCCCTGCCCTTTTGCTTCCCCCACTACGCCTCCGGGGTTTTCGTTTTTGTACCACGCTGTACCCGGCCGCCACGCAAAGCAAGTCACTTTAGGGGGAACGACCTGGTTCCTCACGCCGCAGCAAGTCCTCCCGCTTTTGCGGCGGGCTCTGGTGAAAAAGGGGGCTACTTAATCCGTTTCCCCCGGGGTGCTTAGCTATCACGCTTGCATTGGCCCAGCGGCCACTCCTCCGTTACAAGGGGGGAGTATAAATTAGGGGAAATTTAAAAAGTAACCTTTACTACTTAAAATAGAAAGTATTAAGTTAGCAGTTTAAAGTAGAAAAGGGGGAAGTCTCAGCCATTTTTCTCATTTGAAATTGCAATTAAACACCAAATTAAACCATTGGAACAACAAAATAAATAACCTAATTTCCCTAACAGGGACAAAAACATTTTTTCCTTTTTTTTAGGGAAACAAGTGGTTTGGGAGTTTTTTGCTATCTACACACTATTTAAACTCCTTGGAATGGCGTATTATTTTTAGCCTATAAATTTTTGTTAATTTTTGCTGCTGTTTTAGTTTATTTTCATTCATGATGGGGGCCCCCTTTCCTCAAATTTTTAGGGCCCTAGGGAAATTTTAGTTACGCTCCCGCATAAAAAAAGGGGAAAAGGAAAAAAAAATATGGAGGGGTTGTGGGCTTTCTTTCTTGTGCTCTCAAAAAAATTTTGTTGCATACCCCAAAATTATAAAAAAAGGGTTTTGCAGAAAAAGGGCTCTTAAAGGGGTTGCCCAGTAAAAAAAAAAAATATTCCATTGGGGCCATGGTGGTGCAAAATAGAAAAATAAAACTAATACGTGCCTAGCTGTCCTCTGCGTGCCGCTCCAAACTTCCAGCTCCCCCTCCTTCGACTTCTGGGATCTTGTCCAACACAGAGGGGAGGTTCCCCTCCCCTTCACTTGGGAAAGTTCACACGGCATAATTTCAGGGCGTTAGCCCTGGCCCCCATAGACATGATGTTACGGGTGGTCCCGCAGCCTAAGGGGGGGGTGCGGCGCACCCGTGTCCCTCGGCATCCCCCCCCCAGGGGAGTGGCGCCGCGGTCCCATTTGGCCCGGGGCGCCTCTCTTCCTGGAGCTGCACTCACCCTGCCACGCTCCCTACACTCGCTCTCTGCCGGCACGCGCTCCGTCCCCCAAGGGGCCCCGGCAGCCTTCAATTTAAAGGGCCCACGCCGGGAATTGGGTTTTCATTTCCCGGGCCCCTGGTCCATATTTGGTACCCGCCCCGCACTTCCCCTGGATCATGTGCCCTTGCCTTTAGAGAAAGGTTTTCCCATGCGTCCTAGTGTCTTTTTCGTTACTGACCCC